>PQWD01002653.1:46814-93333 GCA_019425675.1 Leucinodes orbonalis
TTTCAATTTATTTTACCTGTATCTTTTAATTTAGTCTATAGTTTTTAAGTTTTCCTTTGTTTTGTTAGTGGTTGTTTTAAGCGTGCTGTCTTCACCTATAATTGTAATACCATTTAGCTTGTGTTTTCGTGTTTTTATATTTATGTATTGATTCAATGTGTATTAAGTTGGTGAACTGATGAATAAATGAATAAAATAAAATACCTTTGATAGCCAACTCAGCAGAAGTGTTAGCTTTGCCTGCTGTATTGGTCACCACGCAGGTGTAGATCCCGCTGTGAGCCGCCGTTAAGGTTTTGAAGATAAGCATGCTGTAGAATTCAGCGCCACGCTCATCGACCTTCAGAGAAAATTCTAAAATGTATGTGTTGTATACAAGGGAACATTGACCATTTCACCCGTCAAAACAGTAATACACATAGTGAGCAAAGTTGACTTCTTAATTCAAGAGTAAAACTGTCAATTATTTTTCTGATCATGTTTAGGTCATGCATTTTAAACTACACGATAGATCAAAGGCATCGAACGGGAGCTAGTGAAGATTGGATGATCAAAGTAAAGAACCGGTATGTCTAGCGTAAAATAGAAGATATCAATTTCTAGTAGTGGTCTGTGTTAAGATGCACTTCCCTTTTTTTGTTATCACAAATACAATATAGGGAGCATTTGCCCCTTACTATAAGGGGGGCAATCAATACTCAATATCTGAGAACCAATAAAATCAATACCTGAAGAACACTAGAGATCGGCATCTGATCCTTCAACCAGGAGAAGTAAACTGGCATATCCCCTGACGTCACGCTGCAGGTCAGCTGGGTGCGGTCTCCAGCTCTCAAGCCGGGGGGGAATACGAGTGGGGACAATACTGGTGGAGACACCACAGTGATCTGGACCTGGGTCAGAAGAAAACTTCACTAAATGAACCGAGTGGAAGCATGCTGAAAGAATAATATTTTATATTTTATCCTCAATGATTGATTCATTCAATTATATGATTAATTAATTGAATGGCAAACTACTCGGATACCTACATTAATTTCTTTTTTCTGATACTTTATCACGAAACGTATTTAATAAGTTTTATCACCCAGGAAATGTATCTCATAGATATTGCAATAAAAAAATGCAAAATATTAGCTATGTTAGCATTTGTAAACAACATATTATATTATTGTATTGTCTTATTTCAAACACAAAAAAATATGCAAAATATTCGATTTGGCGCAGTATATAGCATTAGGTAAAATAAATCGGTTAAAACATAAAAGTGAATACGACATTTCATTGCATACATAGTAAATTCATATTGATACAACCCATACCTATTCTACAAACCCCGTGTTTAACCTATATCAATTCAATTGTGTTATGAAAAGTTTTATTTACCTCTCTTTTTGCTAGTTCCCCACCAGGTGTCAGCACGGAACAAGTCCACGTCCCTCGATCCCTGGTGCGATCCACATTGGTGATACTAAGCAGGCCGTCCATTTGCTGGTAGCGAGGGTCTGCACCCGCACCTCCTTCCCACTTTACTGACCTATGTATGACATTTATTATTCAACATTGACAAAGAATTTGGTGTTATGGATGAGACGTCGGCTACTAAACCAAGGTTTCCGGGTTCGATCCTCGGGCAGTACAAAGATTTTTGTTTGTGAACTTGTCCGTTTGTATTGGTTTGGTGTATTTATGTATTTTAAAAAAAGTATATAAGTATGTTCATCAATTGTTTCGTATGAGCATTCAGCACCAGTAAAACAACCTTCACGCTTAAGTAGCCATCGCGCCATCTAGCCCCAAGTAAGATGGCGCTGTGTTAATGGCAGTGGATATTTATCTATTCACTGTGGTGACAGCACACAACAATACAATTACCACGAGCCCTACTCTTCCCAACGGTGCTATACCAAGCGGTTAGGGCGCTTGCTATAATATCTAACCTTTCGTGGTTACTGCTCTCTCCAACGCGCCAAGCGAGAAGATTATGTCAAAAGTAGGCTTTAAGTTCAGCAGTAGAGTGTTACAGAAAAAGATTATTCATGTGTATTATTCGCTCTTCAATGGGTGACAGTTTCCATCTTTTGAGACCTGAACCAACCAGTCCTGTCAATGGCTCATCTACCGAATAAAGAAAAGGATATCAGTTGCCTTCAACACTGCGTCTGTAATGTAAGACATATTACTTACCATCAGGTAAGCAAATTGTGCGCCCCATTGACGTCATAACATAAAAAATGACAATAGAAGTACATTTGACACATAACGTAGACTGCAATAGATATTAGATTACCAGTAAACTATAGATTGAAGCTATATTTACATAAAGTGTGTCGTCTATGAGCTCTTCTTAAAATAACCTTGCATAGTCGAGGTCGAAATAATTTATACTTGTATTTAACTGTGTTGTCTAAAATATGCTAATACAATCGTTAATCTTTAAATTAAGATGTATGAATATGTAAAAGTTATTTTCAAACAATACAAAAGTTTATTTATATAGATATTATCTCATTAAAAATAAATAAAAACGTTTCAAAGATATAACCAGTTCTAACAATAAAATTGAGATGCAAGCCAACCTCACCAGCTCATAGTAAAGAATAAAACACCAAGGCATGTTGGTAGGTCATACTTACCTCGTTCTTTAGTAAGATATTTAAGCGGACGTGCGTAGCACGGGTAGATAGTCACAACACACAATATATGAATCATAATATTGTCTACGCGCGTGCTACATACGTTCGAACGGGTATTGAGGTTATACTGAGGTGAGGTACCGTAGGTGAGACTCAAATTATATACACCTGGATCCCCAAATCAAATAATAAACAGATACTTACTCAACTGGAAATCCATAGTATGGGCACCAAATAGACAACTCAGATCCGGCAACCGCTTTCACAGATGGTAGTGCTCGGATGTACGGAGGGCCTGCGAACGAAAACCAAATTTACTTTTTAATCTTGCACTCATGATGATCTGCGTGAACTCCAGTTCAATGATAGGCAGGAAGTAAGTAATCTTCCACTTATGCACTGTTGAAAAAGAGGCCTTGCCTGGACTAAACCCATGAGGCTTTCGAAAGAACTTCATTGTTGATTGGTTTTGGACCGTAACTCATCCCGCGGACTTTATGCATATTGGTGGTTCTAGTAAGCTATTCGAAATAGTATTCGACAGAAGCGTCTCTGCTTATAATCCTGGTTGGGCTTCAATAGTTGGATGTTAGAACCTCTTTCATTATTTTGTTAACAGCCTTATATGGACACTGGTGAACAGAGGCTATTATGACTTTCAAGTGGATTATTCCCAAGATTCCGTAGCATTCGACATCCATCAGGGTCCTACAGCCTACGCTTATTTCTTCATTGCGTTCACGCCACTCCTTAACGATACATCAACCTTCGATTCTACGCTCTTTGATCCCTTCTCACTGCCAGTTCAACTTGTGACCCCTTACATACTTCGTATTATTAATCGAATGATAAACAACAAATGAACTTGTACATAGAAATGTGATCTACGTATATTTGGTAAATACTGTGCTTTCCTCAAACAAATTGCTTATTTGCATCAAGGTACAATGTAACTTATATAATTCTTAACTTAATCAAATATTTATTTCTTTTCGTTATTACAACATAAATATATTAAAAGTTAAATGAGGTAATACTAAAACCATTTCATATTTCAATTTAAGAGCAAGCTTAGTTAAAGTGGTAGTCCTGTTTCTGACTGTAAGATATGTTGATAGGCAGAATAATTATGCTTATAGCAGCGCTTAGAGTTTACTGATAATTTTATTTTATAACTGCAATTGGAAAAATATGGATCAAAGATGATATAACTATTTCATAATTTAAGTTGATTATTCTGGTTGAAAGATAAAACTTGGAATAACACTCTTGTATCCACGACATATAAAAATAAATTATTTTATTTCATATTTGGAGCGTCAGAGGCTCGATGGTGTAGACTGTCGCCTTCCTAGCAGGAGGGCTGAGGTTCAAATCCCACCACGTACCAATGTGTTTTCAATTTTTTTTAAATATATATATCCGTCATCCGATGCTCTAACGGTGAAGGAAAACATTGTGAAGAAAACTGCGCACGCCTGCGAAGAGATTCAAAGGTTGTGCGTGAAGTCGTCCAACCTGCACTGGGGCCGAATGGACGACTAAGGCTTAATCACCTTATACGGGTAGGCTCGTGCCCCTCGGGGGGACGTTTAATGAGCTGATGATGATGATTGCATATATGAAGTACATAGAAGGAAAGGAGTGTACAACAGTATCGGCGATTAATATCACAACCCGATTCAAAGTATTGATTTACCATAAACACTTTAAGTATCCACTAAAACTTTCAATTACAGTGCGATAAAATTGTACAATGTTTCACGCGTAAAGAATTATATTCCGATTTTACTATCCTGTATTATGGAAAAACCTTGGTGGTGTGGGTGGGTGGCAACATTTTATTACCTTTCATGGTGCATTTGCAGTGTCATAAATTTGAGTATTGGCACATAGCAGGGTGCAACACTAACCGCACGTTGGCATCGTCCAAATACAGGCTTTGGTGTTAAAATTACTTTGTTATATCACTATGGGGTTTAAGCGTAGTGTAGAATATTCGTGTGCATATGACGTGTACTGTCGAAGTGAATAGACCTTGAAAACCATATGATTGTAAAGGATAAGTAAATAAATTGAGATTGGGTTTAAAAACTAATATGAAACGCTCATTTAGAAATTAAGTAAGTTCTAAAACCTTTCCTTTGTATTTAAATATATACTATAAGGTAGCAGATAATCTGACATTGTGACGTCAGAGTATCGCCACACAAAGATAGAGAAATAAGTCGTTTGGGCAGAAGACCCTTCAAGGGTCTTCAATAGAATTGTAACAGTATGTATTACCAATCAACTCATTAAATTTTAACAGGATCTCAAAAAGCACCACAGAGTATTTTATAACTTAACACGGTTAAACATGGATTTTATTTGCCTCTCTTACCCACAGTCTCCAGCTTTAAACACAAATGACCTAAAAAGTTTTATTGATATAAGTTATGGTGTACCAAGTTGAAGGGTGAATTTCTAGACTTTGAACTTTACATATTTCTGTCAGTAAACAACGGAACTATGTTTCTTTATTCGGGATCATTATTTTATAATATTTTATTGTAAAGGATAGTCAAGACGTTCATCTGATGGAAAGTGATACGTCTATGACAGAGCGGCTCTGATTGAGACCAACAACTGATAGACACTTATTATTCTCCATTGACGTCGCACTTCGCCCGACACCCAAGACAACAGATTAGGTTCATCATCATCATCAGCTCATTAAACATTCCCACCAAGGGGCACGAGCCTACTCGTATAGAGTGATTAGGCCTTAGTCGTTCACGCGGGCCCAGTGCGGGTTGGACGACTTCACGCACAACCTTTGAATCTTTTCGCAGGCATACGCAGGTTTCCTCACGATGTTTTCCTTCACCATAAGAGCGTTGGATAACGTATATATATTTTCGAAAATTCAAAAACACATTTGTACGTGACGGTATTAGGTTAGGTCTCCTAAAAATAATTTAAAATGAAATAGGAATTGTATAGCGATTCCCGAAAATCCAATTCCCGAATTCCCACTCCGAATACTTGGCATCACGGCATTCGAAAATTTCCATCAATGGTTGAAACTTGCAACTAACCGAGTGACAAAGATAAACCCCGCAAGTCTGTTTTGTGAACAAACGCTGCAGTATCGAACCAGTTTGGGAGAAATGTCATCAATAGATACTTATTAAAGCTGTTTTCTTACTGCACTAACCTTATTACTTATATAAGCTAACCTTATGTTTTTATGTAAGTAATCTCATTTCCATTTTTTTTGTTACTTTTGTATGAATTGCATTTTCATTTATATTTGAATGCATTTGTCTTAATAACCCCCGATGATTCAATATTTTTCTATTTAACATTTATAATCCCAAATACTGACAATTCATTAGAAACCTTATGATCTTGGAATATTAAGGAAACACTTATTGATTTATAAAATTTCTGGAAGCGAATATAAATGTTTTGAGTTGGAATAGAGCAAATGAGCATCATTTTTCATGTCATTTGAATCTTATTTCATGGCGGCCTGGTTGCACCGTCTAGGTGCAACCAGGCCGCTCATCTAACAGAAAATAGTAATAGAAAGACTTGTTCATAACAGATGTAGTGTTACAGGTACCCAATGACAAAAGTAGGAATTTGTTGTAGGCTACACAGATTTGCGTTACTTAACAGAGACGCAACTGAAGTAAGGGCTCTAAAACTCAGTAATTGCACTAGCCACAGTAGCCTTTTCCCTAAATATACTCGAATTTTACGGGACGATATCAGGCTCTATGGGGATACCTACTAGATAATCCAGTATCAAATCTATTGAAAAATATTGGTGGCAAAGCGTAAAATAAAACGAAACACTTGTAAGATAATTAAAAATATTAACATATTATGATTTTAGAAAACACCTAAGCCACTAACATACACATTATGTAAAAAGTGAATTGAAAATTCATCAACTTATTTTACTGTTTTGTACAAAAAGGTTGTATATTGAACACCTACACTACACACAATCATAACATGTGCACGTGAAGACGTGACGTTATTTAAATGACCATACCCTTCAAACATGCAACATACACTGGTTACATCAAACCTAGATAATGTTCACCTAAATGTACGCCACAATGAGTCGTACACAAGTTAAAAGGAATACCCAACAAAAGTCAGTTTAAGTGAACTCCAACTAGCTCCATTTGTATGCTTCGTGGCACAAACGCGTTCTCTTCAAAGCCGTAAGTGTTAATGGCGTTGCACTCGTATTTTTCGCCACATTTTCCAAAAGCAACCAATACTTGGAGCTGTGAAAAGAGAAACTAGTGCTAGGAAGGTTTCAAGTAGTATTTAACTACTGTAACTTTCTAACTTTCCAATATCTATTAGCAATAAAAAGATTACATTATATTTATGTGGCATAAATTGTGACTTTGTAATTATTTCGACGTGTGTTATGGTTTCTGTCTGTGTGTACAACACATACTTAATAAATTTAATATGTATTTATTGGTCGTTATTAATTGTTATGTTATAAAATAGCGGTGATTTAATCATGACCATATACTTATCCCATATTATCCCAACCGTAAAATTACGGGATCGATTTTGTTAAAAATAATATCTTGGCTTCTTACAATATATGTTATCATAAATACATACTGAAAAAAATATATGATTTTTATTTTTTGAGTTTTAGAACCGATCGATTAGTTGATCAGTAGGAACATACCAACACGTGTTGTATTAATATGAGTGAATAAATTGTCTTGAAATAAAAGGCTGTTTATTTTATATTCTTTATTGTTTTTGCAAAAACAAATTTAATTGGGACATTTTGAAACGTAGTTTTAAATAAATAAAAATTAATTTGAATGAAAATCTACGGTACATTTCTGGTGTAAAGCGACATTACACTTGAAGCATTTCATAAAAGTATTTTTGTGACACAATCCACAACGTGTTGACTTATCTTGCCTTACGATATGGTGAGCCTTTCCATCTAGCCTAATAGAGTCTGGAACTCGCTTTATTACTGCTAATGATGACCTAGGCAACGAGAGTTTCCTAGCTGAGGGTTTGGGGTCTTCTTTTAGAAGGAAGTATGTTTGAACAATGTATCGAGTAAAAGATAGTAGATCGTGAGAACTATTGCTATTTTTAGCCTCTGGGGATATTTTATATAATTGAAAAGCGTTGTTTACACAAACATTCAATGGAAACATGAGTAGCTGCCAGCAGTACCACCTCTTCAATCTAATTGAGATTCGATAGCAGCCCACATTTTGGTCCAGACGATCTACGCCCCCCATATATCTATTATAATTTACGAAACACCTGGGTTGATCAACATCCTTATGTTGTTTTTCACAGAAACGCTTTACCTTACCTATAGGTTGTACACCGCATTGCGTAGATGCAACCGTGACAATATTGTTGTCGTTATAACGAACAAGAGTAATATCAGACAAGACATCAGTGAATTGGTCATACGCGCCCCTCCGGGTTTTTTTCATATCCTTTGTGTCCTTCAATGGAGCATTTTCTACCCTATTTGCTCTTATAGTACCTGTTGCATCATGTCCTAATTTTTTCAATTCATCTAGTAGTGGCAACGAGGTAAAAAAATTATCCATGTAGAAACTATAACTACCAGGCGGTAATTTATCTACGAGATCCAGTACAACAGATGCGCCAACACCAAGTTCTGGATGAGTATTGCCAGTGCTAGCCCCTTGATACAACTCACCGTAAATAAGATAGCCTAAACGAGTGCATATAGACCAATTTTTGTATCCAAAACGGATTGGTTTCCCATGTATATGTTGCTTTGCTCCATGTTTTCCATAATATGGAATCATCGATTCATCGATGCTCAAATTTTTGTCTCCAGGGTAATATTTTAGCCATCTATTTAGTAAACTCCAAAGTGGACGAACTTTTCCAAATTTATCGTTTGGTGGTAAATTATTATTGTCAGCAACATGAAAGTAACGAAGCAAATCTTCAAAACGGTTTCTAGACATAAGAGATGCAACACCTTGATAATTGCAATCAACTTGCTGTTCCCAATACATCCGATACCTCGATACACTATTATAGCCTGACAATAATAGTATTCCTATAAAATGTTTCATTTCGGTTAGGGAAACTCGAAAACCGTGTTTTCCTTTCTGAATGGCATTTTTTTCCGTTTCCGAACGTAATAACTCAAAAACCTCGTCGTCAAAAAATAATTCAAAAAACTGCACTGGAGTTTCGATACCTTCAAGAAAACTAGGTATCGAATTTTCTTTCTCAGGTTTTTCTGGAATATCGACAGCCCTCCAACGTCTTGATACAGTCATGCGCTTTTTTTTCGGTAAAGGTGATTTTTCTGATGATGTACTAGGCAAAGGTTCGGAAGGTAGATCATTCAAGAGACTTTCTTCTACCTCAACACCAGTTTCCGTCGCCATGGTGACCCTAAGTTCCGCTTCTGCCAACAACTGATGCCTCGATAAGTTGTTGATGTTGGTGGATTCCTCATCACCACTATCTTCGTCACTCTTTTCATAATTATCTGGTGGTGTGATATAAATATCGGCAGACAGAACATTTGTCTCATCTTCTAAATGAGAAATTATCTCATTGACTGACAAACTGTAACAATATAACATGAATAAATATATAAAATACTCATACTAATACAACAGTATACTATGGGGATATCATCCTACTGATCGAATACTCGATCACTTTATAATATCCCGATTTCCTACCCAAATGCAATTCATACTTGTTTTGGTTATATAATAAAATAATAATATACGGACCATTTAGTACAAAATAACTAAAGAAATACATTTAGATATAAACATAAAAATAATACTAACATTTTACGTCGAGACATATTTTTGACGAAAATTTTACACTTTATCCCTCGTATTGTACAAAAATTCGCGGGTATTGTGAAATGTCAAAAAATATTATTTGACAGCTAACACCTTCAGGCTCACCAACATTCAAAAGAAATAATGGACGCGTTCTCTATTACGCGTAAAAAAAATAAAATGTCAACCGATCGACTAATCGATCAATATATCAATATGGGTTATACCAGTCGAAGTTTCGCAAGTCGCACACGTTAAATAAAAAATATTCTATTATTTAGCATTATATTTCAACATTTTCATTATGATTAGTTATTTGGGGTTACAACCAAGTCCAATACATATATTGTTTTACGAGCACCAACTTGTGTGTAATGTAATAGCATCATAATAGGTACATAGAATTATTTGAAATTGAATAAAATTCATAAATATAGCAATATCTTTCCGTCGACGTTAAGCCGCATCGAATACTAACATAGTGGCTAATAGAATTGTTACTAACACGATATGAAAATTATTACGAAATTATTTTTTTAAGCCTAGCGGCATATGCAAATACACTGTCGGACGATTTACTTGCGTATAAGCTTATTATAATGACCAAAAGATCATAAATAACAGGTCAAACTGAGAACCTCCCATTTTGAAGTCCGTTAAAAAAGGTTAACATTCATGAAAATCGAATCAAAGTGCATACAACATTGATATCTTACCAAAGGTCATTGAGCCTGGCGGCATGTGCCACGGCGTCGTGTGCGTTCGTGGATACTCTACCCAATCAGCGATCAGAGAATAGAGCTATTTTACTTTCGGAGTCAGGGGTTTCACTAATTTATGTAACATTGTTTTATGTCAATAAAGATAATTTTTATTTTATTTTATTTTATTTATTGCTTTGCATAAATTTATCACCATGATAAAACGGCGCAGGATATGGAACTACTATTGTTCATTATTTTCTTCATGCATCTGTCATAGTAAGGCGTATCATTTACCACCAGATAAGCGAACTGACAGTACGGTTCACTTATTGATATAAAAAAGCATATTTAATCCAATTAAAAAATGCACAGTCCTTGCAATTCCCGCAACCTACGGGGGCATTGAAGATGATCTTTGGTATATTACTCTTTGTTTTAACTATGGAAACTGCAAGGATTGTACTTTTTTGATGGCGAAACAATAAAAGGATTAATGAAACATATCAAATTATGATATATTTTCAGATATATTTTCAACGCCCTACGATCCGCCATTACATTCTGAATCTCACGATACTAAATAGTCCTGGGTATCTTGCATATTTTTGGAGATATTGCGAAATTTATGTGAACCCTGAGAACGAAGGGACAGACATCTTCAATGAAAAAAAAAATTGACAAAAGGCAATGATATCTTACCGTAGACATTAAGCCTGGCGGCATGTGCTACGGTGCCGTGTGCGTTCGTAGCGCGGCACTCATACCGACCGCCGTGCTCGACCCGAGCAGTGCTCAGCGACAGCGTCGATAGTACGTAGTTGCCACTCGAGCCGACACCAGCCGGACCGCTCTCTCTGCCCTCCGTCACAATGGCACTGCGGGAAAATTGTTTTATGCAGATTTTGTAATTAGAACTCTAATTCAAATACATACCGCTTTTCAACACATTCTTTCTTTAATCGCCGCAGTGATATAAATTCCACAGACAGAGATTTTCTATTGTGTTTGGAAATCCGGTGCTTAATAGGTTAAACATTATTAGGGGCCACAGACCAGGCCTACATATTGATGTTAAGACGTATTATATTATAATAGAGAAGTTGGAATTGAGTTATTTCTGTTTAACACCGAAATGTTGATATGAATATGGATCTGATCGACATTTTTAGTTGCAAACGCAAATGGTATTGAAAAATAAAGTCAAAATCAGTTAATACCATTGGGGCTTAATATAAGCACTGAATTTACTAAACACAAATACATAAAAACAAAATATTCACAGAAAGAAAAGACACAGGATCGTAATTCCTCATTTAAATTAATGTAGAATTTTCAGACATATCTCCTTTTTCTTTCGCTGCATGAAATCAATGCAAATACATGAAAAACTATAGTTTTTTTTTTACCTCTGATTATTCATACAAAATAATTTTATCTAGCCCGTACATATTACAAGCGATATTCAAGTTACGAAACAACATTATATATTTGATATTCTGGAAGCATGTTCAGAGCTCACTGGTTCAGAGCCGAGCTGATCCGCGGAGATCAATATATCATGCCCGTTGGCATGCAACTAGGAATGCAACGAAGTTGAAATTGTTAAAGAGATATTGCAGATGCGTACCTAATAGACAAGGCTAAGTGAAGAGTGAACTAAGTAAAGAATACTAAAATAAGTTTTAGTCGTAGGATATAAATACATATAACTTTACTAAATAATCAAATAATAAAAAAGTGTGCATATTTTACGCAAACTTCTGCAGGTTCATCTTAAAGCTGATAGCGGAAAATCATTAGCAAGTTTATTCTATCGGTTTCATTCATGAATGTATTTTTCAGTATATTATTTGCAATGTGCCTATTGATTAATACTTTATTACAATATAATACATAATGATATGATATATTATAATTGTCAGGAATAGATTCTTCTTCTTCTCTTCAACCTATCGCAGTCCACTGCTGGACATAGGTCTCCCCCATTTTGCACCATATATCCCAGTCCTCTGCTTTTTTTTAATTGTTTATCACATGCAGAGGCACAGTAAAGGCACGTGTACAAAATTTGTATTGGTAGGTGTAAATGACAATGATCTTGATATATCTTGATCGAAAGCCTTTACAGCCTGCAATATACTTACCAAACTAGTAAAAATCGCACAAAGTAACTTTTTTACAATGCGGTCTACCTACGATCCTGGATCACTAAACTATGGAGGTAGTTATTTTGCATATAGCCTTGTGTTATTATTGTGAATTAATTTTAGGAATAAGAGTTTAACACTCTTTCTGTTTCCTTTATAGTATCTCAACATTGAACACCCAAACCATAGTCAAATATATTCGCATCCTTACAAAAGACGTAAAACGAAGATTACTACACAGTACAGTATTACTACTGACTTAGGTCGGTATCTATTGTTGGTATTCAACTAGAACTGGTATAAATAGTATTGCGGCGTCCTAGATTTTACTTGCTTTAAAAGCGGAGTTCTGAGTTTAACTTAAATTTGGGGCAGCTGATCGTAGACCTAGTACTTAGCTTGATTAGTTTTAAGTCGGTCTCAAATCACTTGAAATGCGAGTTTCATTTTAACAAAGAGGATATTCAGAGATTTTAGTCAAGAGCTAAGAAGCTGCGTCTAGAAAATGCCAGTAATATATTCATGCGTTCAATTCATATCAACTTTGAAAAATATAATTTCGCGGAGTTAACGCCCGATCTCTCCATATCTAAGCTACGCGGGAAGGCCAGTGCCTTGGAATGGGATGTAATAGGCTAACCATGATGATTAGAATTAGCACTATCTCAAGATTTTGCGACTTGGATAAATCCAATTTTACTATAACTATCGCTAAATATATGAATATACGAAAAACTTAGTCTCTTATACATTCATATATTTAACGTTCTTCTGTTACATAGATATAGAATTTAGTAATAGAAAATGAATCAACTTATGATTTCTGTACTCGCCACCCATGCATTGTAAATCCGAGTGTTTTGCTAAATTTTAACAAGGAAGATATTTCATTTTGAAATAAAAGGAGGAAAAATGCAGTAGAATCGATGGTATCCTCACTATAATATGACGACCCATCTGGTGTAATGGTTGAGGCGTCGGCTATTACATTAAAGGTTCCGAGTTAAATCCTTGGGCAGTTCAAACATTTGTGTGCATGAACCATGTCCATTTGTATCGATCTGTGTGTTTTCTATATTTATAAAAAAAATAGAAGTATATTAATCCGTTGTTTAGTACCCATATTACAGGCTAGTTGCTTAGTTTGGAGCTAGATGGCGCTACGCGAATGTCAGTTGATATTTCTTATTTTATTATTTATAATACGCACTTTAATAGTAAGCTATTGCTACCATTCTCATCTTGCCAGCCCACCCATGTCGTAGTATCGCTCTCCAAAGTTTAAAAAAATATCTTTGTACTTTTATTTTTCCAACTCACATGTGTTCATTGTATATTACAAGAATGTGACCCGGTAACTTTAAACATTTCTGCCATTATGTCATTTATTCACTGACACAGCATGGCCAGAAAACATTTACTTTTTTCTCGTTACACAGCTTATAAAGTTTCTCACAAAATAACTCAGTTTGAGTGACTTTAAATACTAGTTAATTGACTATGCATCGCAGCCAAACTGGTCCCTTAATGTAATGTTCAGTGCAGACTATCAATATTCCAACGCAGGAAGAAGAAACGACCCAAGAACCTCCGGGAACATTAGACGTGGGTACACAAGATGTGAAGTAAAATACCAACGTTTGCTCCGCAATTCAGGCCTCGCACCCGTGTACAGTGCCAAATAGAGATGGATGACGCAACAACACGTCAGTCCTCATGTTATATGTAAAACATATAGTATACAGGGTATTGTATGACTACATACTATATTTTCAAGCCTGTTTATTTGATACGTCTCTATGAACTTCTCTTCGCAACTAAGTTAAAAACAATTGTAAGAACATTAGTTCATGATAAGTAACGTAAAGTTTAGAAGAAACTTTTTTGAAATATTAAAATTGATTTGCTCGAATAATCATACCACACTTACCCAATAAATACCTCATCATCATCATCATAAGCTCATTAAACGTACTCCGGTCGGCTCGTACCCCTACCAGGGGCACGAGCCGACCCGTGCGCAATAAATATATACTTACAAATTTTTCTTAAATAAGTACCTATTTAAGAAAAATCTGAAAGTAATATTCATTAACCTTGACATAAGCTATAAATTTATGTGTATGTAGACCTCCCTATAAATGTGGCCGAACTTTTTCAGGGCCTCATATTCTGAACCCATTATAATGTTTTATGACAATGTTACGATTTATTTTCTGAATGACTTATCGCTGTTGTCCGCAGGTTGCCTTCACAGCTGCATAGGACAATTGGCAAGCGCAGATGGCTCTTACAATATTATGAGTGATAACTAAGTCTTAAATAACTTTATCTGGGAATATTTCATTTGAATAAGGTTTCAATTATTCCACTTGAATACAGTAACAATTTATTAACATGCTTATGGGCGGTGGTTTTCATTTAACATCATTAAAGGCCGCATGTTCGTCTGTCTATAATGCTCCACATCAAAAATATCAAAATCCTACACCCATAATCCCATATATCGCATAGGTATATCAGCAACATATTAGGTACAGGTGTACCTATAAAGGATAGGTTGACCTTAATAGATACAGTGATTTTCAACCTGCCAGAGTTCAATCATACAACCTTTACAAAGGGTAACTAGCTATAGGTTGTTTTATTTATAAATACATAAAAGCTGTTCCTACTAAAGCTCTGTATTTGATTCTAAATCAAGAATATTATTTCAGAGCGATAACAATGTTAACAATTCATGTTCCAACCAACTCACTGAATCTAAAACAATGGGCTGACAACCTATTGTTAAAATATACAGTAATAAAACCTAGGCCACTCACCCGTGATGCGAAGGTATCGGTTGCCCATCCAGCGACCATCGGAAACGGGGGGGAGGCTCCCCCACTGCCGAGCACTTGAGGGCCACTTGAGCGCCGGGCTGCACTGCCTGCTCGATGAATGTATAAACCAACTCGGGTCTCGAATCTGCATAAAAACGCGCCTTACAGAATATACCGTGAGTACGTATACGTAGGGTTGGCACATGTTGATTCAACCGTGGATTATATGCATGAACCAATATATAATAAAAAGAGTCATATTAAAAGCTTTTATAAAAACTCTCTCTCATATTTAAGGTTATTATTGTTTTACGTTTAGTCGTATTGTGTTTCCTAGCAGAAAAAGATTGAAGTTTTCTATAAAGCATTTATGTATTGTATTCACAACTACTTAAATAGTAATTACTATGTTTATTCGCTCAAACGTAGCACGCGCGTAGAGAACAGATTCAAGTATTGTGTGTTGGGAGTTTCCACCTATGCTACGTATGACCATTTATGAGACCTAACATCTGTCATCTCGGCTGACGGTCGTAGGGTATTGTTGATAGAAAATAATTACTATCAATCATTATTGATTTCCCTTAACACTGCATCTGTGTGGCCAAACGCGTCACTAACAAGAGAACGAACTGGTTGTTCCGTTCACTCCAAAACATAA
Organism: Leucinodes orbonalis; assembly: GCA_019425675.1. Lineage (NCBI taxonomy): Eukaryota > Metazoa > Arthropoda > Insecta > Lepidoptera > Crambidae > Leucinodes > Leucinodes orbonalis. Next base: position 62,642 of record PQWD01002653.1, read on the forward strand.
ATAACGAAGTCTGTATCAGATCATCTTCCCAATAAATAATACTCTAATTTGAACCTTTTAAGTTGTTTTTTGGGGTTTATTTATTTTGCACAAAAATAAACATATTTCAATATTACTAAATATAACCCTACTAAAATAAATGGTAACATGCTCACCTGGAGAACGTTTCATACGTTTTCGTTTGAACGGACGAAAGGCAGCCGTTTTCTTCAGTAATGAGCACCACATAACTGCAAATACAACGTGAAATTAAATAAATTACATGGATTTATACGTAAGTTACACGCTAACGACGTGTTTGTTCAGCTTTAGCGAACATTTTTATTGAGAAAAGCTTGACTTATGTATGTGATGCGTATTATAAAGCTTGCATTTATTGGTCTGTCTTATGTTTCATAAAATAATATTATATGTATTTGTAGTATCTCAATTTTATTTCATATAAGACATATTTTAAATTAAAATAATATAATCAATTTCAAGTGTTTCTGTCGGCTGAGGATCCTATGGATGGTGGAGTCATGAAGTTTTTGAAGATACCATATACCGGCGAGCTTACATATGTCATCACTAACGATCTCTCCCTCTCTATTAGTATATACTCTAATCTCATCAATTACATTGATAGGTCATTCTCACTGCGCAAAAAAAAATTTAAATCTATGTTATTAGATTTATGCCCGGATTATGGATTTTTTATACAATATTTTTATTTTATAATAGTTTTTATCTTGGTATAAATTAAAAGTCATTCCTCAAAAGGCAGATATTGGTGCATGTCGAGGCAGCCTTTACTTATAACAGCGATTTGGAATGTTACGTTTAAGTGAATAGTTGTAAAAGTATATAAGTATTACCTAAAGCGTCTAGATAAATGTTGGCAGAGTGGGAATCTCCTTTATTGCATTTCACGACATTTCATGAGACAGTTCTAATTTATCAATCGAACATTTCAAAGGTTCCGGTTTCGGTCCCCGGTCAGTACAAAATTTGTGTGCATGAACATATCTATTCCTATTGTTCTAGGTGGTGGTTTCTTATCATTATTAGACATTAATATGTATGTTTTTACAAAAAGTATGTAATTATATCTATCCGTTGTTTAGTACCCATATTACAGGCTAAATGCTTAGTTTGAGGCTAAATGGCGCTGTGTGAATGTCATTGGATATTCATTTGTACTATCACCAATGGTATTCTGTATATATTAAGGAAGATACGCCACCCGTGCCTCATAAACGAACCGCCAAAGAGAATACAGTTGGTTGCTCATTATCAATGTAAATATACGCTCTTTCGAAATATGTGTATGTGTGTTGTCGCTGCATTTGGAACATTTATTTCAGTTGTTTTGTGAACATATCACTAATCTATACTTTTTACATCATTGACATATAGAATTATTGATATCAAAATCTCCCAAAACTGATTTTGTGCATGTTATACAAAACAGTCCTATACCTATTTGTCGCCTCAATTTATCTAAGCAGCTTAACATATGAGTGTACACACATTTGATAAATTATCGTTATTCATGTTACGGCAGAAATGAAGTCATTCACATACCTCCACATAATTTTCGATTAATTGACAGTCATACCAATATGACTACGAGTCTTGATACATTGCCATGAAAATCCCTTTGATATGTTTACCAAAGCCAATACCAAATTACATTATACGAATCGGTGTTGGCAATTTGGGATGATATTCAACATGGATTTAAAACTAGGTGCAAAGTTAGCACACATTTCTTAATGTATGTTTTATAATGGCCATAATTGCTTCAATATCTCAAACTGGAGAAGTGATATCCTTTCAATGTTATTGCAAGGTTTATCTTAAGCACGAGTATATGCACTAAAATGTTCCCAACTATATCCATTGACAGTTTGTTGGGACAGTCAACCGGTTAGATGTAAATTATCCATTTTTTATCTGTTTTATCAGTGTCGTCCAACTACTGAGAATATGCTTTTAAACACAGGATTGTTTTACAAATAAAAAAGGTCTCGAGATACCTAATATTTCTAATCATCAATGAAGTAAATAAGTGTTATTTAATCAACTACACACTATTGTATCAATAATATTTTTTCTTTCTTTCTTTCTTTCTTTCTATTGCGGTCTCGTTTTGGTCAAGTCTCGTTGGCCACTCACAGCATCGTACTCAGCCGTTATGACTTTGAAGGAGTCGTATTTTACTGGAAAATATCTAGTCCCACGCATCCATAAGCTTTTATGCCAACTACTATGAAAAAACGCACGAGCTAGGTATTTTACGAGTACGCAATAAAACTGTGATGCCGCACATAGCCGCAGCGTATATACACTATGTACTAATACATAGTAGGAGCACTACCTACACAGGATTGAGGTCTCGTTGAAAAATTCACTCAGCTTTTCGTTTACTATCCACATTCGTTCAGAATTTATAACGCCGTAAATCGTAAAAGCGGGCAAAAAATTTACAACCATGCAGAATGCTGGATCGGCGAGATAAACTGAGCCCTTGATAGCGCGGCGTTTGCTACACGAAAATAACATGAGTGTATGAAAAAAATATTGATTAAAAATGTACCCATAAAATATAAGGTACTATTATAATTCATGATAAAAGAAATTAGTGGCTCAATTTTAGTGAATCGAGAAGCAAAACAAAATTTATTGCATTATCTGTTACGATTTCTGGAGATGATGTAATAGACGAAGGGTAAACCCTTAAAAAGGTACCGATTCATTTTTAAAGATACTTTGCTGGAAAGATAAATTCTCTTGAAACCAAATTTCAAATAGCAAGTACCTATCGGATGATCGACCTTTGTGTGAAAAGAAGAAACATTATGGAATAACTGATAAAAAGTATAAAGCTATTGATTCCTTTAATTCAATGTTAAACTATAACTGAAGCTCCTTAACTTATGCCTGTTTGAAGTCAAAGAATTCACATCGATTCGAAAATATCGATTAATCAGTAGATTAGTTTATATCAATGCATGAATATTATAATACATCATCAGCTCATATAATGTGCCCACGAGCCTACCCGTATAGGCCTTAGTCATCCACGCGGGACCAGTGCGGATTGGCTGACTTCAAAATACTGACGCCGAAATATCCAGGGAACTATTCCAATTCGGAAAGTTGCCTTGAGCGCCGAACCACACTGGTTGGGACGAATTCGAAAAATGTATTCCGGAATAGATCAACATGCAAAGGCGATGGTTACATGGAACGGACAGTATATAAATATTTTAAATGAAAATGAAAATGAAAAGTGTTTATTCAGTTTAGGTCCTTAAAGAACACTTATATAAATGTAAATATTCAAATGCAGTATCAAATGTGAAAATACATAAAAATAAAAAAGGTTATTACTGTTTGAATGCCAAATTAAATGCCATGAATAAGAAGGAAATCTAAAATAAAAAATGTCTTTATTCAATTTAGGACTATAGGAAACACAAATGCCAAGGCTACCACTGGTTCGGACTGTAGTTATCTACTGAGAAATATAAAAATATGTAAACCTACAGTGAAAATTTTAATTGGACCCGCATGATGGGTTTTGGCCAGATCTTTCCATAGCCAAGCTGTGCATGAAAGCTGTGCCTAGCACATTGGTTCAATAAGCCCACTGTGCTTAAAATATTGCGTAAGATTTTTCCGATAACCAAAACAAGTACATAGAGTATACTCCGCTTGCTTATTCGCCGAAACCAGGTCGACAAGGACAAAGAAAACATACGTGGTCTATTGAAATTCCGTTCAGTCAGTTAAAGCACATACGGGAATGCAAGAAAAACTAAAAGTTGGCTACTGCAGAGAGCTCTTTTTAACCTGCCGAAGGAGGTTATGTTTTTAGGCTTACCTATGTATGTCATTACTATTTCCCTGCTGGCAGCCTAACGGATATACGATTTGACATATGAGGTGTCGTTAGATTTGTCTTCACAGCGCAAGTGTCACTGGGTACAATAAAGTAAATAATATATAATGCGAATTTAAACGTAGCTCCTACAGTAAAGGTCCTATTTGGTTTTGTGAATTTGGCCTAACTTTTGAATTAGATTTATTAATGCACGAATTAATTCTTAAATTGGGTTTATTTCACATATTGTAGATAGTCCAAAAATATTGTTACTATTAATAAAATGTTTCAACTCTCAGCTTTACCTCGTTCACTAATAGTGATAACAATGTATAGAGTACGACTCTTCAATTCTTCATGTTAGTGGAAATCATGCATTTTAATACAGCGATTTCACCAAATTTTAGAACGTCGAAAAGCAAATATGTAAGCTGTTTGCTATTACCGTTGCATTGCCGTACGCTAGGCTGTCTGTGCATAAAAGATTGCGAACCGATCGCAGTTTGTAGGTCACATGCAGTTCCCACACAAATCACACAAATTTCGGCAAGGCAGACCGTTTGCGTTGCATCCATTTGTCCGTTTTATATGTGCACGGCGAATATAAATCGATCGATTTTACTGTCATCTAGATGCAAATTATCAATTATATAGCTTATGGCTTCATTTGCAAAGGTTATATATGAATTAATTGTTTATTTATTCTCAATGGGTTTACGTTTGGCCCCTGTCTCGCCTGATGGTAAGCGATGACGAGGCCGATGATGGTACACGTTTACCCAGAAAATTCCTATTCACCTGAGTGAATATGCAATTTGATTCAAGGTCAGAGTCTTGAATACATCGCTTACTTTCATATTGAGTTGGCCCCACCGCTTTATTTCATCAATAGACGATTTTTTCAAAAATCGTTTCATACCGTTATAAATTAGTTGCAAAATAACAACATCTGTTTATTCTAATTTGGGATTATGGCAGCTAGACTTTTGAGTAGCGACGTGCTTAATGAAAAACAGCGGTCGTTATGTCATGACGCTTACGCTCTATGCTGAGATGAAAACATTTTGTTATTACTTATAAGTTGTATCTGTACGTCTAGAAATTAACTTATAAAACTAAACGCTTATTGCTAGCGACAACCACTTATTGAATAGGTTAATGGCGCAGCGGCCTAAAATATTAAGGCCTTTCGGACGACGTACATTGATTTCATTACAGAAAATAAAAAAGTATTCGTTTTAGTAATTCAAACATTTATCTAGAGTACCTTACTCTTAAGACGACGGCGATTTAAACTACTAGCAGCGTCCATCTTGAATTTTATTGAAACATTTGGCTCTAAAGTAACAGTACCCTCAAACAAGCCCAATCAAGCCCGATTTCGAGCTTGACTTGTCTGGGAAAACATCGTTTGCTAGAATACCGGTGAATAAGTATAGGCATGCATGTATTTTGTTTACTGTTTGTATTTATTTGACCTAAGATTTTGATACAGAGTTTGATCATTATGATGTAGTGCTCGGCGATTTCAAGCAAAACAACTATCTAACTAGAGAAGCTTATTATTAGTGAAATTTAGATCATTTTATTTGCAGAAAATACGGTAAAAAACTAAGCTGTTGCTCTACCTGTACGCTACGCTACGCTCTCTGGTGACTCGGATAACCAATTTTCTGCGAGCGCAATTTACACATAGTTTAAATATATAAGTTGCTGTCAATGATAAAACTTCGTGATTTCGTCACAGCGTTCCAAACACAGGTATTGCCTGAATCCAAAGCTATACTCGGTTTGGTAATTGCTTCTATTTCGAGATCGCCTTCGATGCAAACAAATGTGAATAATTTAACGAAACATTTGAGGTATTTGTTGCAGAAATATTTGATTGACTAGCTTTGATCACGGTAGCGCAAGAATTCCAACTCTTATAAAATATATCAGCTAAATAGTAGGGATGTGAACTGACATATAAACGGAGCTCCATAATATTTTTAAATTCGTATATTTCCAATGACATTAACCTTATTATCTTACGGTTTCAGATAATGAAGTGACAAGCTTTTAAAATAATTTTGTGATTTAAATAATGGTAGTGAGATGTCCCCATGGCTATGATGAGAGGGACCCTAAAGGCTGATGACATCTACCCTAATCAAGTATTATATCATTCGTACTATATAATTATCATATCAATGTTTTTAATCTAGAATCCTACAGTAGGAATAACAAAAGTTTAGTTTATTAAGAATAAGAACTAAACTCTGCACAAAAACTCAACAAGATTTTATTTCACAACGGGACTAGTTAGTACCGTTATATTGACACACATATATGTCAATGCGGAATTCCCTTGGGAAATCGTACGACAGCATTAGACGTAGGGTTTCCATATTTCAGGTTTTTTCGATTTGTTTAGGATTATGGCCGGATTTTGCAATCCTCGTGATATCTTAGGATTGTCAATGAACACAAGTCACATCTAAAATATAAATTAAAACTTATCACACCGCTAACACATATGTGTATGTGTCCAGTAGGTGGTAGGCTCGATACTGTGTCGTCTAGGTAGGTACCACCGCAGTGCCAGGCATCGTCTCGTGAAACAGGAGTGCTCTGCACTTGTATCTCGGGTGACGGGCGCAGAACGGCATTGATGGAGAGTACTAACTGTCTATCAGTTGTTGGTCTCAATCAATGCTGCTCTGTTATGGTCAGGCGTATCACTTACCATCAGGTGAGCGTCCTGTGTGTGCATTTATAACATTAAAAAAATGTGTGCAAGCTGCAACGTGTTAGCTAGAGCCGCAGTATATAAAACAATAATCATCTTTTTTGTGTGATTTATCTCGTACCCCTTATAAAACTTCGTGGAAATCAGGCCTTTTCTCCGGTCTTTTGAATTTTCATCTGGTCACCCTAGCCAGGCGCGAGTTTAATCAGGGAAGAAATGTAAAAAGGGAGCTCTAACCTGTGTCAATATACCACGTTTGCTGTCGCAATATCTGTCCGCAAGTCGCGTTTTACTGACATTCGAGGACTGCACCGTTATCCTTGTCAGTGGATCGGTGTAGAATGGGTTTAATACTTTATATATACGCATTATTGTGGGAAGGTTCTGGAAAATTCCATAACTACAGGCGAGGCCTAGTCTGAATACCAACAGTAATATAAATGAAATGTTAAGTACATTTTGTGTTGTACTGTTGAATCTCCACTTACATTTGAAAAAGAAATCATCATATAATACCTATGATTTAAATTTTCTCTTATTTTATGTATCTAGTTTTAGATTTCCCACTAGTGCTTCACTGAAAAACAGCGTCCTGGTATGCGTAGCGTACCAGGACAAATGGGAGTGAGTCCTAATTGGTACATATTTTTGTTAATTTATGATTTTGTATGTTATGTGCACATGTGTGCCAAATAAATATTTCTTTCTTTCTTAAAAAGATAAAATTTTAAAGGTAATTTAATACCAAACTGCGAAGTTATGTACAGACTTGAAGGATTGATTTATTATTATCACCCTAAAATTTATTATTTCAAAGCTGTGTTTCCGACATTTTGTTTAGAAGGTCTAATGGCACCTCTGAACTCTATCATCAGTTCAGCTCAATGGTACCTTAACATAACATGGCATTGCATCATAGTAAAAGTCTTTTTTTATTTATGATTAAAATGGGATTTCCCATCAATAATCTCGATTGGATTTATTTTAATATTTTGTGCAAGTAACTAAATGGTTGCCACTTGATTAAATAAATAAATAATTATCAATTGATACTCACCCTAGTTCTCCTACGATGATATCCGTAGGAGAACTAGGGTGACCGACATAGCCCAGAGGATTAGCAAGTTGAAGTGGCAGTGGGCAGGGCACATAGTGCGTAGAACCGATGGCCGATGGGGCGGAAAGGTTCTCGAGTGGCGTCCACGTAACGGAAAGCGAAGCGTAGGCCGACCCCCAACCAGATGGACGGATGATCTGGTTAAGGTGGCGGGTAGCAGATGGATGTCAACTGCAAGGGATCGGTCCGCGTGGAAATCATTAGGGGAGGCCTTCGTTCAGCAGTGGACATAATTAGGCTGTAATGATGATGATGATGATGATGATGACTCAAACAGCGTCATGTATCCCCATATTAGGCGAGGAGCTTGTAAAACGGGTACTTAACAACTGATAAATTTACTTATATACATTTTTTTGTAAATACATTCGTATTATACATATAAAAACCCAGACCATTACAAACAGATATGTTCATGCAAAAAAACTATTTGTAATGCCCGGGGATCGAGCCCGAACTTTCGTGTTGTAGCCGACGTCTCGATTACATCAAATAGTTGTCTAATGATTGTTTTATGCTTACCTTTTACAATAACGTAGGTAATAGTTTTCAGTACGAGGAATAAAACACTCACGCACAATTCGCTATCTAGATTGTTTACTGTAATTCCAATGAGCTAGGTTCTGACCGGTTAAGAACAGTTAATATTGCAACAATGAGTTGTTTACTGCGTTTGCAATTCGGATTTCGGCTTCCATTTTGTTTGCTGCCAACCGATGCAAAAAAAGAAGGAGGTGAAAAGTTGAGCTCGGTCCGTTGCAGCTTTCGGTCCCTACTTATACAGCAATTAAATATATATATTTAGAGCTCTATGCACGAACCATTACGAAAAATAAAGCAAAAAGGTACGATTATTGCTTTAGTCATAACCTCATAACTAAAAGCATTTCGGAATTTACCCTTTAAAGAAAAATATATTTTTCTTTTCTTGCTTTCTTATACGTTCAAAATCATTCATTATGTAAACATTTAAATAAAAAACCGCCAAATTTTAAAATGATTTAAATAAAAATATGATATGTAATCCTGGTATAAACTGGTATTAATTCATTAATACTGTCAAAAGAAAGGGTAATTTTTCCCCAGTTGGTAATTTCATTCCTAGATGTATCGCAAACCAAAACAAAAGTACACACTGAATGTAGCAATCAGTAGTTAATTATATCGTTTTGGTAGTCCGTCCAATGACATCTTTTGGGCTGCCATCGTATACAGAATTCAATTAGGATTAGTCTGAATACAGACTTGACAATTGCGTACTGGTTTGAGGCAATCTATAATCACACGTAATGAGAGTTAAGATCATTACGATTAAGCCATATGCTCTGAATACAAAATTTTTATAGAATAATGATTTTTAATTCGCCCTGTATTTTAAACAACGTGTTCTGGGAATCACTTTAATGAATAAGTCATTAATCGGAATCCAGTATTTGACACCACTAATCGTTGACATACTTTTTATGAACTGTCAAAAAGGAACGTTTCTATATATTTTGTATGAGATTAGAGATATGACGTCATTGCTCACTATCATCAATTGACCTCATATTTATTGTTTTCAATGTATTTAAAAATACAATATATATTATACATATACAATATATAATAGAACAAAAGTGATCAATGAAACGACATATAATAAGGTGCGATTTTATGAAAATAAGGTTTGGTATTTATTGCGGGTGGTGAACCTACCGAAAAGATAGCTGGCAAACAGACATACCATAATCATATTTTTACAACCCGTGTCGTGTAATGGTTGCGAAGTATGCTATTACACACTGTGTTCTAGATTCGATTCATTGGCAGTATAAATATTTGTGTGCATTTATCATCCGTTGTTAATAAGAAGGTACCCATACTACAACCTCATTGTCTAAATTGGGGTTAATGTTGGTGGGTATTTATTCATCATTTTACCCCACTATGTCGTAAGTGGGAAAATTCGCCTGATACTAGTTGACGCCAAGGGCTCACAGAGGTGAAATTAAAGTCATACACTCAAAGTTAAAACATACCTAAAAAAAATAATCGATTTACTAGCAGTATTAGGGGACTTTCTTACTTTTTTCACGTCTTCACTTATTCGGATACTTTTTTATTAATACGAAAGAATTGTAAGGCGGCATACAAAAGCAAAAATTAAAAAACAGTTATTTCAACCGATCTTCCCATATGACGATCTTTGGACAATAACAGAATCAAAATAGAAAGCATATTACACATAAGGATCAAAAACCTTGGGGACCATGTGATAAGAATAAACTAATAAGAAATTTTCGCACCAATTTCTTCGGTCGCTAGACCTTATTTTTCTCTTTGAGTGAGTAAGGAATTTATGTGAGACCCCAAAGCAATAAAACCTTGCGAGAAAATGAAGGAGCAAATCGCAATATATTTGTTTCTTGGTGGCTAGAGAGAAACCATTCCAGGCATCTGCGGATAAAAAGTATTTTATGGTAAGAATGTACGTTTTATGAAGTCCATTCATTATTTTATATCAAATGGGAAACGTCTGGGGTCAGCGGTTCGGGGAGTGCTATAAAAGTGATTGGAGTGCATTTTTCCACATAACTGTCGACCAGTCAGAGATTTGTAAGTGTAATAGATTTTACTTCCAAGCATGTATAAAATAATAATATTATGGAATAATTTTCGATCAATATTAAACGAAAGAAAGTTTATTATATATTTAAGATAAAGGTTGAAACTTATCTATGATATTTTAAGCATAGGAGATAATGCTGCGGATGCTGTTACCATTTGATCTTAGTAACTATCAATATATTAACGCATGAATATTTTTTGAAATAAGAAATCGTAAAAGGTATTTGTACGAGTAAATTGAAAGAGTGTTTATTCTTTTGAGTCGGAAAAGGAAGTAGCTAGTGAAATAACAGTGGTTGAAGGACGTAGTAGAAGGAATAGCTTAAGGGAAATGATTTGTCATCATCATCTGTATTATCAGGCTATAATGTCCTAACCAATCTGAAAAAAAAAATCGCACAAAGTGAATTATTAACCAGCGACCACAAAGCCTAATTATTAATAGACTTCCAATTCCAAATAGTAGGAAACTTAATAACCGCAGTGTACTTTCTTATTCAACCTATCGCAGTCCACAGCTGGACATAGATCTCCCCCATTTTGCGCCAGATATCCTGGTCCTCCGCTTTTCTCATCCAGCCTCCACCGGCGACCTTTCGCAAGTCGTCGGTCCATCGGGCCGGAGGGCATCCTATGCTACGCTTTCGGAGACACGGTCTCCACTCCAGAACTCGGCTGCTCCAAGGGCCATCGGTTCTGCGACATACGTAACCAGCCCGCTGCCACTTCAACTTGCAGTGTACTTTAATTACCAAAAATAAAAGTATAGTCCAACCTAGTATAAATTCTAATACCATAACATCAGTGTTTACGAGTACGCTAGTAAAATACAAACGCAGGTACTTTTGGGTAATCCACAAAGCTCATTAAACGCAACTAAATGCGTTCCACGAATGTGATATTACTTATTGCGCAAGGATCTCTGCAAAACTTTTCTCTTTCTTGAAGCTAATATATTATTTACCTACATCAAAACGCTAGGCAATGGCGCCGAAATATTATAGCAACGAAATGATTTATTTGCGGCGAAACAGCAAAATTATATTATCTTACTCGCGTAGGGCTTGATACAGTATACATTTATGAGATTGAATAAGAATAGTGTTATGTTGCAAGACTTTTTAAAATAATAATAAAATGGTTTATTACAAGTAAGAGTGAACAGGTTGCATTTATTATATTGGTCATAGATAGACAATTACATTAGACAATTTTTAATAATTTAAAAGACAAGTTATCTTATATTTACATGGAAAACCATTTTCGTCGTACGTAATCCTATCTACCATAGTGCCAAATTTCAAGGAGTAGGTTTATACTTCTGTATTGCGGTAAAAAGGCATTGTAGTTAGTATAATAACTGTTTTTTTTTTCGAAATACCTAATCGCTGTTGGCCTAGCTTTACAGGATAAGAAAAGGAAATATAACATACCTACGATTCATGGTTGTAGTATTTTCAAATTATTTATTGTAACACGGTAATTTTGCTAACTGCCCCGTGGTTTAGGTCATAGTGTTGTGCGATCGTGATGTGAATTTTAGTTTCTGTATTCACCGGGGAGACCGCATCATGAAAAACCCTGTGTTCAAATTAGACCCATTTTAATTAGGATATTGCAGACTGAAGCACCAGATCATCTGAAATTGCATTGGATCGGCATGGTAGGTTATAGGCCAGTTTCTATATAGCTTTGCTGTACGAGATGGAGGCCAATGATGATGTTGAATAATAAATTGCTTCTGCATAATAAATCTTATAGGTAAAAGTTTTTCAAAGTGAAAGTAGTCCCGTCTTAATCGATCCAGCCCTTTCAGAGATTACTGAGAACAAACAGACAGGCAGACAAAATTTTCAAAATATTGTTTCAGTATCCGTACCGTATTGATATTAATAAATGCACGTAATAGAAAACAGTTATTTAAATATTACAAAGAGACACTCCAATTTTATTTATATGTTATATTGAAAACACAACTTCTAGATTTAATATTGCTATTATTTAAAGTTGAGATAAACCAGGAAAGATGTGAGTAATTCCTCAGTGTCGCAGAGCTAACCTTCATATTAATAGCGTGTCTCATTCCAAAGCTACCCGGTATCTCAATCCTGAGCTGCAGCATAAGCTCATAACTGCTAACGTGGATTATAGTTGAAAACAACGGCGCAGCTTCGCTAACTAAATCTTATACGATTTAGTACAAAATTTAAGTGAACCAAGCCGTAAAGGGGCAGGGCTTTAAAAAAAAATGAAAAATACTAAAAATATTATGATTAGGCATCTACGATTTGGTGGAATGGTTGAGACGTTAGCTACTTCACCAAAAGTTTGATCCCCAAGCGGTACAAGAATTTGTGCGCATAAATCTCTTTGTGGTCTGGGTGTTTCTATGTATAATTTGTATTTATTTCCAAAAACAAGTATATAAGTATATCCATTATTTAGTACCCATATTACAGGCTACTGCTTAGTTTGGGGCTAGATGGCGCTATGTGAATGACGGTGGATATTTAATCGATTATTTATTTATTTAATCTTGGTTGCACGATTTAATTATGTACAAAGGCGAACTTAATGCCAAGTGGCATTATCTACCAGCTAACCTTTGGGTATGCAGAGAAAGACAAAAATTTAAAACTACAAAGTGCTTATTGTTTGATATAAATTACGATAGAATATAGTTTATGTGATAACATAAAAATATCCTGTACTTTTTATTTTTATTACGTTGTATAAGAGATAAAACGTGCCGGTATTATTTATGTCCTCATAAAAATATATTAGTTCCTTTTGTGTCAGAATTTGAACACTATGATATCACGCGAACTGATTTACCAGTAAAGGCTAGAAAAAAAGACACATTGAAATGAAACCGCTGTGAATGTATCGGCAATAAGTATTTTCTAGTTATTTTATAAAAATACTATCAATATTTATTGAAAGGAAAATAGGTTAATATAGCATACAAGGGAATTACTAACTAGTAAAAATGTTGTCAAGTATTCGGTAATGTTACTGCTTATCTCTTCTTCTATCCTGCATCAAAGATATACAACGACACATTTGTTTTGGAGGAAGAGAGGGCAAAGATGAGGTTACAGGCGATCTCATACACAGACTCTAGAACTCTAGTTACATAGATAGTTCAAAATAGAAAACAATAAATCTCACGATTAACATCATAATAATGGAACACTATTGTAATGTTAATATTGATATAACTATTAAGTTTGTGACACTCAACACACACTATATGCCATGCTTTCTTTTCATCAATCAGCCTACAATCATCCACTGTTGAACATAGGCCTCCCCAAGTTGAACAAAGGCATCACCAATCCTGATTCAAAGCAACCTGCATTAATGCATTCAATTTCTCTACTTCCTTCCTCAAATCGTCAGTCCATCGGGCCGCGACAGAAGCTTTAGTTTCTTAAAGAGAGTAAAATAATTTTAAATTAGTTACCTTTATAAGTTTTTTTTTATTATTGCCTGTTTGTACACAAATAATTTAAAATTAATAAAAAGTAATTACCGTGATTGTGTTTTTCCGGGAATCGATCGATGTTTAGAAAGTCACATCCGAACTTTCGACCGTGTCGGCTGTTGTGAATTACAATCTTGAAGTGTCTGAAAAAAATACATAAATTTACATTTTAAAATTCATCTATCTGATTGAAATGAAAGCAAAGTCCGAGTATGGGACTTTGCTTATTATAATACTCGGAGGAACAACACTCCTCCGAGTTATACATAATATTAATAGAATATTTATTATCAACTCATTATACGTTCCCACCGGGGTCTACCCGTAAAAGGCGTATAGTCCTTAGTCGTCCATTTGGGTCCAGTACGGATTTTCTGACTTCACGCACGACCCTAGAAGAGACGGGCGCAAAGCAGTGTTGACGAAAAAATAATAACTACGTACTGTTATTAATTTCCTCCAACATTGCTTCTGTCATGGTCAGGAGTATCACTTACCACCAGGTTAGCGCACTTATGGCATAAAAAAGACCATTTTAGTGACGTGACGCCTGCAGATTGTAATTTCATATCGAACATCGCGACTTTAATTTTCAGTAAACGGCCATATTCCGTCGGTTACGACATCATTACTCTGACATACTATCGAAATTGTGTTGCCTTTAATTAACTCCCTCACGTTACCGTCAAAGGTTACGCTGCTTGCCAGCTCCAATTGAATCCAAAATCGTTCACAAAGAAAACGTACTGTACTTTATTAATTATTTACAAATTAAAAGGGTACTCATTCCCTGTAACAGTTGTTCGAGTTTGGTGCCTGCTTTTAAATTCAAAGTGGCGTTTTAAATTAACGTTCTGTTAAAACGATACAACTGTGTCGGAAATGCTTTTTTGAATTGTTGCTTTGTTATGAATTTTTGGATACAACAATATTTAAATGTATGCGCATGCACGTACGTAGTGTAGATACGGCACTGATACTTGCAGCAGGTACACTGTCAATACACTGTTAGTGTATCGAAGGTGCAAATCTTTACATTGCACAGTACATTTTTTTTTGTTTGTTGGAAAGTACTCATAAGAACAAAAACTTTGCTTTCTGCGAAGCTGTGCAACAATTTAATATAACTGTAGAAGACATAACTGTCACATTGTTATTCTTCCATATCGAATCCCTCCATCTAGGATCGGTCTTTCATTTTTAGATATCAGAAGTCGTGTTCTAACAAACATCACTTCCGCATGGTATGACCAAAGCTTTCTTGGAACTGTGCTTATTTAATCGTCTCATTCAATTTGACGATGTGAATTTAATAAGAGAAACTATGGTGTATTAGTTAATGTTGAAAATAGCCTCTTTAATGAAGTGGGTTATCTGTTTCATTGTTAAACAGTAGGAAAATGTGCCTTGCTATATATGCTTGAAACTTATGTTTTAAAATGCATGATTTTACAAACGGCGTATGTGAAAATTGTTGTGTAAATAAAACAAAAAAGTCGTTTTCAGTTACTCCGCAAAACTGTTGTAGTAGCCAGAAAAATTGCACGTGCTTTATAATGAAAATGGGGGAAAATATGCAGATAAGTTAACGTACTAGGTATGTTTTTGACAGGTTCAATTTGTATGAAAATGCTTGTAACATTTTACCGTCGATAGTGTTTTGTTTGTTTTTGTTGAGGCGCGTGTTCATGTTATATCCGCGTAGAGTATAGTATATTTGTTTGTATCTTATGAAAAAATGATTTGATATTTATCTAAAAGCTGAGTAAGTACTGTGAAAGGACCACTTAATCATTCTGATCTTAAGCCAACACGTTCTGTTAATGTTAATGTTTGGATACACTGATTTATTTAAGATTCGAGGGCATCACAGAAAATTTTTAGAAATGGCTACTTGAAAGCAATAATTTTTTTTTTAGTTTGGATTTGGACTCTTTATAAATAATACTGAGTATACAATTTAGTCGTTTGACATTTGTTATACGATTTGGCGGCAATATAATAAAAAATACTTTCGATATCAACTAAGTCACAAAAAATCATGATAGACTACGATTGGTCTTTCACGATAAATCCACGTCTCGCGCACCCCTTATAACTGGTTTAATGAGTTTAAACGTGGTCGCACTAATCCCACCGATCGCGATGATGAGCGTGAGGGACGGCCTTCTACGGCGACGACTAAAGATAACTTCAGTGTTGTGTGGCGTTTGATAAAGATTGACAAAAGAGTAACCTATCGCAGATTCGGGCAAGCTGAGGGATTAGTTTGAGTTAAATGCACGAAATCCTCCATGAACATTTGGAGGTCAGGAAGGTTTGTGTTCGGTGGATACCTCATAATTTAAACGAGTCTCAAAAACTCCGTCGTGTTGATTGGTGAAGAAAGGCCTCAGAACATTATACGGATTTAACCGTGTAAGCATTAGCCATAGTCTAGTTTATTATTTTATCATAAATAACCAAATTGAGGTAAACTTGAATTGTATTTCAAAAGTTGTATGTTGGGACTCCTTACCCATCCATTCATTCAATTAAACTTTTTTTATTTGTAGTAATCCAAATGGAACTCTTTGTATACTTTATTTGAATTCTTATGATATTTAAACTTTAAATACATCTAAAGTCATACAAAATAAATATGGAGGGGAAACAATAGTATTTTCTTACGTTTGTGGTGTTACTAAAACCGTAAATGTTCTTTAAAATGATATTGCGAGCGGCGTTGTATGCAAAACATATGCAATGCGATGTAAATGGTTTGTGCAACCGCGCGCACTCGATGGCGCTGCATACTGGCATGCACTTTATGCGTTTCATTTTGTGTACCTACTACGTTTATATATAATAAGTGTTACGGTTTTGGTACCAATGTAATATAGTGCTCGAGCTTTTTAATTTTATTCACTGATGAACTGCTTTAAGTGCTTATATCGTGACGTTACGGGACAAGCTATTGCAAATCATCATCATTGTCAGCCTATTGTTGTATCTCACCACGCGGGTCTAATGGACTGGACTGGTGGTGTTTTATCTTTTTTTCAAACTGACTACTGCTGTTGGCCACAGATGGCCTTTACAGTTTCACCGGGTAATTGGCGAGCGCAGATGGCTCTCAGCTTTAAAATTTACACAACGAGCCTAGGGCGTCCCAGAGTGGGACTCGAATCTCGGTGAACGAATACTAATCTAGGATAGTAACCAACACCGACGGCTTGGCATGCCCTTCGAAGCATGGTATTATTTTCTCTGATAATCGGGTGATTGAGCTTGCAATATCCTAAACATCAGGGATAATCGCATAAAGTGACCATTGAGCATTGAGCTTACGAACCCCGGAACACGCAGTGATCCAACCCATCGCTCTGTGGTAAAATTGCTTCACTAAAGATTACATCTACGTTACTGCGGTATTAAAAGAGGTTTTAAAAGCCTTACAATCAACTAAAATGATTTAATATTCTATCCAGCAACATTATTACTGGAAATTTCAGTTTCTACTTAAGCAAACGGGTTGACCAGTTTGCTCATCTAATGGCCAGAGACACGCCTGCCACTGACAGGTACAGTTTTGAAAGAAACCTCGCAATGTAGATTGAGTTTCTATCAAAACTACTTTGTGGACGTGATTTCACTAGGTACAGTGTCCTATTCCCAGAATACAGAATAGAGTTTATTAAAAAACCTCTTACTCTGCTGCTGCGCTCTAAAACCATCTTGGTATCAATGACCGAAAGGTAGAATCAATCAATATCATCATCAATATTTAATAAAATATATGGTCAGTATGCGTATCTATCTAATTATAAAAAAAAATCAATTTATAAAACATAAGTCTGCATATGGAAAAATAAAACCAAATTTCTTTGCAAAGTAGGTAACTCATAATCACTTTCATGACACTTTTAAAGAAGTATCACAATACTTTTTATTTGATAACCATATTAAAAATAAATAAATAAACATTTTTTATCTGATAGATTTTGAATAAGAAATAATGGATATTTCAAAAAACTAATGTGATACAAAATAAAAATACCATTTAATTACATTATCTCTCTCTCTCAACTTATAGCAGTCCACTGCAGGGCATAGGTCTCTCTCATTTTTCGCCAGATATCCCGTCGTCCGCTTTTCTCACCCAGCCTCCACCATCAACCTTTTACAAGTGGTGGTCGTCCATCACCAATCAAAGTAACTTATGCTATTGCTTGCAAAGGCATTCTACCCAGAACTTACCTTCTCGAATGACCACTGCCACGTAATTACACTCATCGCACAAATATTTTCCTATTCGACTACTACTTGCTTTTCTTTTTTTTCTCTATATTTTAACTTTCTACTGTTCTGTGTGCCTATATAGTTTGTGATTGTTGTTCATCTGTTTTATATGTGACTATATTCCGTGTATAATATGTATTTCTTTTACGGTCAATAATGTTTTTTCTTTCTTTCTATTCGAAATTCAATCCCCGAAATCCATTTAACGCAGTTCTTTGACCCTATGATCATATTTTCGCCTAGCAAAACATTAGCAATAGCTGAGAGATGTACTTATTTGCATAATTTTCTCATTTCTGCATTTGATACTCGCACGAACGAGTACTGAATGTACACATTTAATGCTATAAAACCGTATTTATTTAAATTATCCATTCATACTTTCATAGAACCCATGCAAATTTTGATAAAACAATACCGATTTGTGGTTGGCACGTTCCTTTGTTTTTATTTTTGTACCGTCTGCTTACACTAAAAGTTTAGGCCGCACGATGTTTTCCTTCCATTTACCTATGATTTGGGCTGGTTGAGCGAAGGGTTGAATAAAACACATTTCGCACAGGGAAAAGGGTTTTATTATCATAATGGACTATTCTCAAGAGGTATGATTACCTTTTTGTGTTCTAACACGGCGTTAATGCGGGGACTTAATGGGAAATGCCCAATTTTTGTATCGCTTAAGCCTTTGTATGAGAATAAACATGAGGTAAAGGGTATGAAGAAAATATTACTTTAGTATATCTTGGAGTAACTACTGGAAATGGTAGATTTTTAAAAAAAAGTCAAAGAAGAACCTGTACTCAAATAAAAAAATTAAAATTCCTTAGTTTTCATTTGTTTTAACTGAATTCCATTAATTTCGATTGCGTTCTGCCATGAAGTACCTTAAAACCATGCTTTCGGAATAGCTATCAAAAGTATCACTCAAAAATAAAACTACAGTAAACATAACCAGAACTGTTAAAGCAAATTGTTGTAAGTCGTCGAGAAACTCTATTTGAAGTTGGAAGTGCCAAGTTTGATATTATCATACATTTAGAATTAAATCCCAATAAAAGTTCGTGGGACTGAACTTTACTATATCGGTGAGAGTTCAACTTCCCGCATTTAAATATCGAGCGAAGCGACACGATAACAGCCTGTAAAGGGAGAATAAATGTTCGCTCTTTCCCAAGTTAAATGTCAATTCTGTCCTCAGCTTAATGTAGGTTTACACATCCAATTGGACCTAATGCACTGGTCGTAAGAATGCACTTTACAAATAACATTTATATCTAGTTTAAAATATTGTGTATTCCTATATACAGGTCCCAGTACCAACTGTACGAGGAAACGTTAAACTAAATATCTACCGTCACACAACCATTAGGAAATCTTGTAATAGTGAAGTTAGAAAGATATAAATACATTATGTATTCAAGTGGCACTCGTACATACAGCTTAACAAGTTTAAGAAATCTGGGGGCACGGCAGTGCCCCCGCCAAGTCGAGCGCGAAGCAAACACTGCCGTACCATCCTTTACAGGATCCATTTCGCCGCATTTCAGGCCCGATTTGAGAACTTTGGATAATACCAGAGCGCTGAAATTATCGTCATCTAGTAAGATATAATAACTTACTTTAAATCCAAAATTTCAAGTCTGTAGGTCATTTCAGTTCCGACGTTAAGCGAAAGCAAAGTTTCGCATTTTCGACAGACACTCACTCACTCACTCATGATCATCAAAATAGAACTAGTACTTCCCATAACTCAGAAAGCTGAAATTCGGTACAGAGTTAGGGTTAAATGGCTACATAAGGGAAAACTATGAAACTTCGAAAATCGAAGATCTGGAGTACCTGGTGACCCTGCTTAGATAACAAAATCATCAAAAATAGAACTAGTACTTCCATTAACTCACAGAGCGGAAATTTGGTACAAGTCAGGGTTTAATGGTTACATAAAGGGAAAACTATAATAACTTGGATAATCGAAGATCTGGAAGTACCTGGACCCTGCTTAGATAACAAAAGAGCCCAGCCAAACTATAAGAGATTGACATACCGCCTTTAACAATATATATTTAACATGGTGGGCCGCTTCATCGATGTCAAAAATCGGGGGCACGTAGTGCCCCGCCAAGTCGAGCGCGCTAGACCAATACAAACATGTTGGTGCACACCAATATTTTGTAGGTACTGCCGGGGATCGAACCCGGAACCCTTGTGTAGTAGCCGACGTTTCAACCATTACACCCAATGGGTCGTCTAATATTCCTTTCAAGTTTCTACAAAAAGAAGTAAAATCCCACCAAAAACATTCTGTAAAAAATCTAGCCAAGTCTCGATGGAGCTGCTTGATTATCTCTAAAAAGTAATGAAATCAAGACAAAGACGTGCCAAGTCTAAGGTTCCTTACTGCAATTTTAATTAATTATTATTGTTAATGTTGTGTGACTTGGCCGTTGAACATTCTTATACGTTAGTGGCTTTATCAAGCCTACAATCGATGGGCTATTGAATCACCGTTTTCCAAGTGGCAAATTTGTACCGTCAATGGTAGCGGTTCTGGCGACAGATTGGTGCATGGTGTCATGAAGCACCTAGTTTTGTATCCTTGTGTACTCTTTCAACGGCCCAAGTCACACAACATCAACCATAATAATTAATTAATTGCAGTAAGGAACCTTAGACTGGCACGTCTTTGTCTTGATTTCATTACTTTTTAGAGATAATCAAGCAGCTCCATCGAGACTTGGCNGAAAATGAGACCGCAAACTGAACATAGTTCTCATAATAGCAGGTCGTCACATCTGTCAGTGGACTCAATACAATGTTATGTCATTGGACTTATTTAGCATACGACTAAATTCAAAAATCACATTTTGACGTGCATTCTTAAAGATTGTTAAAAAACAGTTGACACCTTACTGTCCGTTTGGCGGCTCCTGATTATAAGAAAATTATTCAGTTTTAATTTGCTTCAGATAGTGATTTATCTTTGTTGCTCGTTCCTTATGAAGTGTTTAGTCAGAAAAAACATGTCTTGTGTAATTGAGGCTGTTATTCACATTCGGAAGGAAAAAAAAGCAGTGGTGAAAAATTCACTTTCATTCGTGAGTTTTTTGATTAATTTTATATCAATAAATCAGGAAATGTGTGTAAACTATAATAAATGTTCTAATTATAGTTGTACTTTTCAAATAAAAGCCAAACAGTATTTGTCTACTTTTTCTCAAAAAATCCTAATTAAATTTTCTAGGTAAACATGTCAACTAGTGATGTGGCTTCTACATATCGATATTTTAGTTAGCTTTTCGGCGAAGCAACATCAGCAGATATATTAAGGTTTATTATAATATTACAGTTTTCCAAAGTATGAAAAGATGAAACAAGAGTGGATAAACGATTCGAGAGACCTGAATGGAACTGGAAGACCCACAGCAGGATCTGTTCTAAGCACTTCTGCCCCGATAATTACTTGCACAATGATTTTTTCTAAAAGGAGATTAAAATTTGATGCTGTGTACCTTCATTCAATTTGTCCGAAGCTTTCATTTACCAAACCTTATTTTATAAAAGCGCACCTTATTTTATATGTCGTTTTATTGATCACGTTGTTTATTTGCAATATTGTATTTTAAAATACACCGAAACCAATAAATATTAGGTCAATTTACAAAAGTGAGCAATGACGTCACATATAAATAATCTCATACGAAATATATGGAAACGTTCCTTTTACGTCATAAACTGTGAACCACTTTCTTCTCATATGAATGACTGTGTTTTCACGTCTAAATATCCTCAGTGTCTAAAGACAAAGTTTTGACCAGTGCGTATTACCGTGTATAATAAGATCCATCAAATAGTGGAGATATACAGTTATCTTTGAGGTGTGTAATGTGATGATGCTAGGTCACTTTACTAGCTACAGCTCCCTCATCTTATTAACAGGACGATGCTAATACCTACCTAGATGACTCAGTACGTCTCCACCTAGTAAATCTGATTTACTTGATGCCCCCTTGTTAGTACATATAACTAGGGAACCAGTTTCGTAGTCGTGTCAATGTCTCACCTGTGTATGTTGGTACGTGTGACGCATTGCTCAGACTTTTGTTTTAAGCATTACGAATCGTCGACGTGAAGACTGACGTAACTTGTCAAATGCCGCCCAGCCAACTGATTCCTCTTAGTTTCCCTCACAAAGTTGTTATGGCCAAGTTAAATAGTTTGTCTAAGGAACATATCTTCGCACAACCTCGAAAGACGCCATCGAAGGTTACATAATAGTAATCCCGTGGAATTGAACCCACGACCTCCTATGAAAACCAAATATTTCGTACCTACGCTAGAGCACTTATTCGGTATTTTCAGATACAATAACTATCGATAAAAACATAATAATTATTCCCATCACTTGCAAATTCATCAATCAAATCAAGTTGTGACAACGTACCAGGTAATGAAACGACTCAACACATGTCTCTCTTCTTACACACTATTAAATACCTTAAAAGGATTGAGATATGCAGTGCAGTTGTATTTTAGTCGTCCTTCCATGTCTTTATGGTTCCTAGGTCAAATTCGCCATGACAGCTGCTGGCCAAACTTTTACAAGTACAGAAAATCATAAACTGTTTAAATTGTCAAGTTTTTACCTTTATTTCATCTTTTCAAAATAGTGTCCATGACTTCAATACATTGCTACATATGACAGACCCACTAAGAAAAGTACTTTGCATAAAATGGTTTCCTTGAAGTTTTTCTTTCATTGTTCGAAATAAATAAAATAGCAAGGGGCGAGGTTTGGGCTATGTAAGGTGGTTCTACGTATGAGGACCTTTTGCCTGGTGGTGTGGGCACAAAGATTTCTGGCCGGCAAATGTTCATGGAGGATTTTGTGCACTTGACTTAAATCAGGTCCTCAGTTTCCTGGATCTACTGACATGTAACTTTTTTGTCAGACTCTATAATACGCCGCACAACAATATCTTTAGTCGTCGCCGTAAAAGACTGTCCATCACGCACATCATTGGTTCGATTAGTGCAACCACGTTCAAACTCATTAAACCAGTTGTAAACAATGGCACGTGACGGGCCTTAATCGTGAAAGGCCAATCGTAGTCCATCATAACTGCGGATGAATTCAATGTTATGACTCCCCGAGTTTCTCTTTACGACAAAATGTAAAATCGGGTAAAGTTATCAAGTTAAGAACAAATGTGTTTAAGTGGGGTAAGGGCACACGGATGTAATACTACTTTCAAATGGGATACTACTGACAATGATAATAACAGTGGCGAAATTTCTCATAAATAAAAAACCTATTAATTATAAGGTTTATACATATTTGTCTTGGTGTTTGACCTGTCGGATTCTTCATTGATTTTACAGTAACAACTATTTTATTAATTTTACCAAACACAATTCAAATTTACAATTAAACTAGATCGTGAATCGTGATACTATGAAATTATTAATCTCTTATCTTAATTACAAAGTTTCATCTATTACTCCCGTGACACAATACATGAAATACAGAGTAATAGCAAAAAAGCACCTACGTTTATTTTGAAAATGATAAAAAACTAAAAAAGTAATTGGTAATACCATATTTTATATGTATGACAAGTGACAACCCTGAATAAGTTTCAAGGGAAGTTACTCTTGCACCAAAATTAATCTCTCTCGTACGTATACGCAGTTCATTATTCGTTATTAGTAGAGACATGATACACAAGAACTTAAACAAAATCCTACATTGTCACTTAATATAGTGATATTGATATTCATATAATGAAGTGTTATATAGATTTGCCATTTTATCTTAGAATAGCGCCTTCTTCTTGTTAGTGTCATTTTAAAGATAATATGTCTGGTTAAATTAAACACTGTAACGCTAGTATTCTCAAAGACTTCTATAATTATGTTTATATAAATGTCTTTGAATATCCAGGCAATTGGCCTTTATGACGACGGAAATTTGAAAAAAAAAATATTTGAAGGTAACCCGGCAAGAAGGTATTAATATTTATACTTACTTTCATGCGATGGCAACAGCTCACATTTCATTATTCTTTCGCAGATAATACCCCCCTCTCTTCGTTTAGCCGAACGTAGCCTGCGGACAAGGTTTAACCATTATTTACTATCTTTCGTTTTGGTATTCAACAGATACGAAAAGTAATAGTAATATGTGAGAAGCTTATGGATTCTGTGTAATATATAAAGACAATATTTGACCGGAAGCCGCTCAATTGTATGATCGGGCCTTAAGCAAACAATAGATTTTGTACATGATCGTTTCGGTACGTGAAGGTGCCATCGCAGAGTCAGACATCGTACAGTGAAAACGTAGCTAGTAATATTACTAAAAGATACCTATGGGCGACTGGCGCAGGATAGTACTAGCTGAAAATACCTCAAATCATTTTACTTCTGCTTGGAAATAGCTTACTAGTTCGATCAGTAAAGTAAAACGTAGTCAACGAGCACGAACGAGCACCTGCAGCTCAGAAGGCAACAATCGCCATTGAGCCACCAACGCAAACCATCTATACCAACCAGGTATTCTCTTGAAGTATAGGTTCTTTTAAAGTCTTCGAAATCATAAATGTAAGTTTATCTGACGCTCTTATGGACAAGGAAAACATCGTGCGAAAACCAGCGCGCACGTCTACGCCGAAATTCAAAGGTTGTCCGTGAAGTCGGCTTATATGCACTGAGCCCGCGTGGACAACTACTCGGACATGGGCATTTTTTTCTAACTGACTACTGTTGTTGGCCACAGATAGAATTTACAGTACTTATCACGCAGTGACATAAACGCCCAGCTAGATTAAGACCTAGGAAATAGATTATCAATTTCGCTATTATGTAAACGAGATACAATATAATAATTACCGATATATACCGAAAATTTAATATAACAATTACCGATTTAAAGTATCTGTAAAAAAAATAATAGAAGTATTATATCACGGATAGACATTTTCTATCAGTAAAAGTGTTAAATAGTTTTTTAAAGAATTAAATTACAATCCAGCAGTCGCCGTACATAACCGTACACATATGTATAAAGTAGGAAAAACCAACTTCAACGTGAGCTGAGATCACGCAGTTATTTCCACCGGTTAAAGCCTAAAGTTTATTAAATTGGATCGGCACATATACCGATCCAATTTAATTAAAAGATCAAACATCCTCGATAAACACTCATCATTGGCAAACAACTCCAATCAATTAAGGAATGCCGTCGCGCCCTTTACGCGAGTGTTTGGAAAGGATTCCCGACCCGCGGAAGTAATCGGGTACCTGGAACCCACTTACTATGTTTGTAGGTACAGTCAGCGATAAGAGTCGTATGAGTCTATTTTAATAAGTATTAGTACAGTCAGTGCTAACAGTATTTTTATCAATCAACTACCTACCTGTAACATCCTATACGAGTAGGCTCGGGCCCCTCGGTGGAGACGTATAATTTGCTGATGATAATGAACCTAAACGTCTGACGGCAAGTATGTATGTAGGGAGAGAGAGGGAGAAAGAGTGGGAGGTAGTGATTGTAGAGCCCGTACCACGGAGGAGGGCACTGAGATTATGTGTGAAGAAATAACGTAAGTAGTTAATACTAATTTAACACTAAAAAAAGTTGTTCTCACAACTGATGATGTTGTCACCTATCGTTTAACAGTGTTAGGGCCTCATTAGCAAATAAGAAGAGGTCATTTAATACTAGTATAATGGCGGTTTCATTTCAATATATATTATTACTTATCATCATCATCTCAGCTCATTATGCGTCCCCACCGAGGGGCACGAGTCTACCCGTAAAAGTGTAAAGGCCGTAGTCATCCACACGGGGCCAGTGCGGATTGGCCAATTTCACGTACAACTTTTAAATTTCTTCGCAAGCATGCGCAGGTTTTCTCACGTAAGAGCGACTCCTTCACCATAAGAGCGACGATTCAACGGACATAATATGTACGTTTATAAATTTGAAAAGACGTTGGTATGTGGCGGGATTTGAACCTGCATCCTCCAGATCGGAAGGCAAGAGTCCAAGCTAATGAGTAAAAAAAATTACCGTTGCGCAACTAGTTTCACAAACCAAAGCCACCATAACATGCGAGTAGGTATCCACATGATAGTCCTCCACAAACAAAAACAGCAAAAAATGTGTATACTTCGTTTATTTGGACCATATACTAAGTAATGGAATCCGCGAGCCGGACGCACCGCTTATTCAAGTGCTCGCGAACGTAAATCAATGGGCACATCCACGCGGGATGGGACCAGATCCCATTTATATTTTGGGGCGTGCGCAATAAAATCAATACTGTGAACTTTCCAAGAGTACAGTGACCTAGTCATGCGCCTCATCCGAATAAGGTCACACGGTGCATAAACTATTTGGTAACGTGAAATAAAACAAGCGGCCCGTGGACGCGACAGCCCAATTACGGAGTTGCGACAATCGTGTAGGATCCGCCCGGCTCAGCAGGTAACTAGCCATTTTTACGGAAAACAAATTCACATCGAATATGTTTCGTTTAGCAGCATCACTAGCCAGCAGTTGGGTATTCGGCTAGAAACTTTGTAACTGGCTAGTTGTTAGGTACTAGAAGAAAAGAAAGTTTTGAATGCTAATAAAAATTATTATTTTACAATGTTTTTTAAAAAAAACCTATCATACCCATTTTGTCATGACATTACATAACAACTCACATTAAAATAAATCAATCTTTAAAAGTCAATATAAATACCAATCCGTTATAAAAACAATCCGTAAATTTGTGTAATTTTTATACACTCACAAAACGTTTCAACTACATATTTTAAAAGAAAATGTAAAAACATTCTCGGAAAATAGAAGATACCAATCTTTTATTTTTGACCAATCTTTTATTTTTGGCAGATGTTTTTGGATTCCGTAATAATTACTGTTTTCCTTCATATATTTATGAATGCCTTAATAAATTATAGAGATATAAGTCAAGCTTTCCCCTTTCATTGAACCATAAAAAGGGTTGCGGCCATTTTAGTATCGTTACAAGTTCTCGACAGGAGTTTGTAATTCCATATCTTTTTTCAGTAAAGATATTATTTCTACAACACAAAGCACGGCACCTTTTCTGAGGTAATATTTTATTTATTTAATAGGACACCCAACAAGATAAACACTGACTTAAGCAACCCGAAAGCATAGACAACATAAACTTAAAACTAAATTACATCTTACTTACAGGTTACCAAAAATAAGATATGATTAAAAACGTGGATGTTCCGTGTAATCGTTGTTAACGTATATGTAATATTTTATTTTACCCTGCATGAGTTGAATTCATCAAATGATATTGACAATAAATTACAAGGCAGTAAATTTTGAGTAACTTTTAAAAACTTATTGCAAATAGCAGCTTCAACGCTTTTTTCACAACACGTCACAATAATTAGCGCGCTTCTTTTTTTAAATCGCGACAATTGCAAATGGCGGGCGTGTATTCTTGCTGAGCGCGCGTTCGCAGTACGCAAAGCTTTGAGATGAGACATTGCGATTCATTCTCGCATTTAAAAGCAAGACAGTAATTTCACAGGCCTTTGTCTAGCCGAGCAACGGCTTACGGGGGAAAATATGCGCATTCAGAATGGGTTTTTATCGTTTTTCAAATGGTGGGATTTAGTTTTTTCTGTGTATGATGCTTCAGCTTATTTAAACGGTACATTGGTGTTTATGTTCATAGTTCAGTATGAAAACACTTCTAATGCTCAGTTCCTTTTATTATGATACATGTTTGAATTCTTATTATTATTTGTTATAATCAATAAGCATTTTATTATCAATCAAACTATTGACCATCTTAAAAAGTCGTCGTCGAACATCTATTTAAGATGGTAACAGAAAGCAACGGCTTAACATGTTTTTCGAAGAACTGACGAAATTGAATTAAAATAAATGACAGCTCACGCCTATGAATAACGTTATACGTATGTTTTTATATTTGACGTTTATGCACTATATTAATATCATCATCATTAGCCCAATAAACGTCCCCACCAAGGGCACGAGCCTACCTGTAAAGGCTATGTAGGCCTTAGACGTTCACGCGGGCCCAGTGCGGATTGGCTAACTTCACGCACAACCTTTGAATCTCTTCGCAGTAGTGCGGAAGTTTTCTTACTATGTTTTCCTTCACCATAGGAGCGTCGGATAACGTACATTTAATTTCGAAATTCGAAAACACATTGGTATGTGGCGGGATTTCAACCTGCGCCCTCCAGATCGGAAGGCATCAGTCCACACCATTGATCCACCGACGCTCTTAATAGCGTACTTTATAGACTGGTATCGCCCACTTAGTGAAGTGCCCTGTGCTGGCATAAATCATTGTCTCCAAATCGATTATTTTTAAATTATGATGATTATTTTTTCGATGGTTGCCTTATATTGTAAATAATTAGGCACGCGTTAGTAAATTTCAATTTAAAAACGCATAGTTAATGACGCACATCTACGTCAAGATTAAATCTAGAGTTACGCATATGTTCACAGATAGCATAGTTTTGATAGCTTTAGTTTACTTAACTAATAAAAGCCCATCACGACATCACAAACAGAAAAAAAATCTTCAATATTAAGTTATGATTACATAAGGCATCAATCGAAACCATCTCATGCTCTCAAATAAAAAGTTCAAACGAATAGACACAACAAAACCTCGAAGTTGATTCTAAAACACTAAGCTATTCCGGAATAAGTTTGCCAACTCAAAACTTTTACAATAAATCACGTCGAGGCTAACTCGAGCGTCTTGTAAATAGTTTTAGTAACTTAAACTTTTCGCAAGTGAATCTGCGTGCAAACAAGCTAATTTTTAGTGATCGGGATTATTTTTTTGTATAAAATATACTGGCGACACAGACTGACGCCATTACATTTGATTTCTATGGAGGATGTCTTCACTTTAGAATTCTTCTGCTCCAACGGCCTACGGTCAGTTTGGAGTAGTACCCTATTAGCATACAATTACTACTGTATAGGGTATGAATAATAATAATAAATCATTTATTCAGTGCCAAACACATACAAAGTTATACATCTTAGTCTAAATTACAGTTAGGACACTGAAAGGTGCCCACTCAGCTTTATGTCGAGGTACTTAGTAAGCACCGCGACACTGATCTTAAAGCAAATGACCAACACTCGCCATGGCTCATGCTGAGTGGTATAGTTACCTTTTCTGTGTCTTAGTTTGAAGTTGTAAGTATAAGAAATTTACTGTATTATCCCACAGAAATTAACATTTCTTTCTTTCTAATGTGTAAACGATAATCTGTGTGGGTACGTTGTTTTCAGACGGAGCCAGGTGTCAATAAGTAGTATAACCGCCACACGACTTCTGGTTTATAATTATTTAACCAACACAGTCATTAGCAACCGGCTTAGCGTGCTTTTCAAGTCACAAAATGGTCTCAACTTTCATAAAACCAGTCGATTAAACCGTGTCGGAGTACCCGTCGGATTCGAACCCACAACCAGCAATCAAGCAAACTTGCAACCACTGCTACTTCACATTAGTGACCCTCTATAAAAATCGGATATAGTTGTACACCTTATATAAAAAAGGTGAAATTAGAGAACGGGTAGCATCATTAACTTCTTAATGTTGTCGGTATCTGCGATTGACAATTGTATTCCGATCTGCAGTCACCATACGGTTTCATAATATTGGCAAATATAAATACTTTAATAAAAGAAGGTTCAAATAAAAGAAGCTTTTAAAAAAGTCCATAAAACTCCATGTTTAACTAAGAACGGACCATCCACAGTTAGCGAATTTTAAAAATGCACCAACCCGCTTTGAACGTAGCATCTTTCCATTCGTAGGTTGTGTTGCGGCAAGACAAAACCTCCGGGAATTACACTCTTGTACCTCAAATACGAAGCGGCGCGCAATATCTCTCCCTTTGAACTAGGGAAACTCATAAAGGGACAAAACTGGAATGCAACGTTTGTTTTTCTTTCATAGCGGGGAGCGAGAAAAATTTGTATGTTTGTGTGTAATTGTTTTATAACGTGCCGTGTCGCTGCTCGTGTGTTCTCGGGGGTATAGTGCGGCAAATTGCGTTTGCGATATTTTGAACGTGGGCCGGTGTAATTAATTTTGTTTGTTGCTCGTCTGTGTCTGCTATATTTAAATTGAATAAAAATAATGACGTTGTTTTTATATACCGGCGTTGCTTTTATAAGATTATCTACAACAAAGTTTCGAAAGGGTTGTATAGACTACGATTGGAAAAGAATCGTAAAATAATTTGTGTTTATGGTTTGGTTTTTCTAGGTAACTTTCTGGAGGTTCAATATTTATCAAGATCCTCATAACAGCTTCACCTATATTATTAAACAAATTTACTAAACCCAGACAATCAGAACTGTCCTTCATTGCATCTCTTCATTAATTGTAAGTTTGACCATTCTATTGATCCTAGTATAGTATATCCTAGTAGGTATATAGTCATTTTAATTGGCAACCTATAAGACATTCTCCATAAGGACTCGGCAGGATGGTGGTTACATAAGGAAAGCGTATCTGGCACAGAATGTGAGAGA
>PQWD01002654.1:0-32720 GCA_019425675.1 Leucinodes orbonalis
TAAATAAATTACTAATATTTTCGTAATTTAATTGCTAATGGGCCGGATAAAAAATACAAGTAACACAAAGTAAGAAGGCGGTATCCTTTAATTCATCTTTTAATGGGTTCCATTTATGCAAAGAAACAACCAACATTAAGTAAATTATGGGCAAGTTTAGTAGAGCCATACTATAAGTTTAGGTAGATAAATCATCTAATTGCACTAAAAGCTTAACATAATTAGTAAATACATAAAAAAAAGTTATAAACCAATACACAACATCATTGTTAAACACAGAACATTATTAATATAATCTGATTGAACTGCAAACTGTACAATCATTTTGCAGCAGTGCAAAAGGGCAATAGCTCAGTGTAACTTACACTTAAAGAGTGAATCAATGATTTTTAGATTTTGCCGGAGCAACCTGAGTGAAATTATAATATTTAAATACCATTATTCAATCATACATCAACTGAACAGAAACATAATGCGTTAATGTATGAAAAGTAGGCAGGTAATATTTTAATCCTTAACCTATTTACCGCTGTGATTCTAGACAAAATAGAAATTCTATTGTCTGTTGAATTTATGCAACGGCGCCGGTTAAAGAATAAATATAAATTAACAACATACTAAAATGTATTTGTTTCTCTAATGTACAAAATATTAAACATGTCTTGTTCAAACATTTAAAATGTTTTTAGTTATTATCCTTATATTTAAAGTAGGTAAATACTTTTCTCAGTACTGGTATCATTCCGTCTTGCGACAGTGGCGCAACGTCTGCGGGACTTCTTTCGTGAAACACAATCTAGACAGCAATTTTTTGAAAAAAAAAACTAGCAAATTCAAGCTATTTGATGGCAATTCTTGATTATGCTTCTTAATGCCATATGCTACATGCAACCAGCGATTCCGGCGCTAACTCTTTACTCTAAGCTTTCTACGCTTGCATGTTTACATATAATTCAAGTTACAAAAAACAGAGTGCGTTGATTCACATGTGCAGCATAAGAATTACACAAGAGGTCTGTTTTTACTTTTTACATTAAAGTACTCTTTGCAGCATCGCCTATGACCTGAACCTGTTCTTAATGGAATCAACAAAAAAAATATATTTGACAACGTCAAGCAAGTAACTCAGACAGATGTCAAACACTGAATTGTGGATTTGATTGTGGATATCCGCGTTATGATTTTGTATTTTTGTGTGGTAATTTTATTTTAGTCTCTCACCTAGATTGCGCTAAGTTAATAGAGGAGTTTCCTTTAGATTCTTCTAATTCACATCATAGTTTTGCGTATACATAGAATTAGGTTTTACGAAATATTCGACTATGTCTTTAGAAACAGTACCGAAAGACCTAAGAGGTTGCGAGCATGCCTAGTCTGCTCATTGATAAAGGTACAATATAATTAGAATGTTTTTAATTTACGGTTATTTTTACTTTTACCACATTTTTACTTTGAGCAATTTTTACAATGAGTGTAATGATGCAATATAAATAACATTTTATTAAAACTCAAAAGACCTACTAACATTTCTGTTTTTAGACTTTTGACCAATTCGAATACAATGGATGTGACAATTGCGATGAATTTTTGCGCATGAAAAACAATAAGGACAATGTGTATGATTGCACTAGCAATAATTTTGATGGGTGAGTGTTAAAACAATTTTAATACTTAACATTTATTATAGGTCAGTGTGGCCTATTTTTATATATATTTTTTATGTCAATGTAAACTAATCAACTATAATTGAAAGCTAAGTATTGTTTAAGTATACACAAAACTCTTAAACAGAACTGGTAAATGTATCCCACAGACATAATTGATGTAATTTTGTGTGTGAAACAGGTGTGCCACTTGAGTGTGACTAACCGTTGTGTTATCAATGCTAATGCAACATGAAAATGATGAGGTCCTGGCGTATTTTGAACACAGCGACTGTATAACTGGAGAGCTAATTCATAAACTAAAATAATTTTACTAAGCAGAAAATTAAGTATATAACTAAGGCTGTTGCCCTGCCCACTGGTGCTCTCTCTGCTTGGGACTTCAGCATATCCCTTTTTTTGTCCAAGCCTTAGTGAAACTTAATCTCAATGCAAAATAACTTTAGTGTAACTCACCATAAATCATTACCACTCATGTGCAATTCTGTTAACCACTTGATTTATTGTTCAATCATAAGAACAAATATGAAGCTAAAAAATATGAACTTTATAGAAATGTTGTCATAGATGATGAAAATTAAGGAAAGATATACTTTTACTTTTTGTATTATTTTAAGTATTTTACCTTATATTTTACAGAATGATTGCTGTCATGAGTCCTGAAGACAGTTGGGTTTGCAAGTGGCAACGCATTAGTAAGTAATAGTCTAATTTTTTTTACCTGGTGTAATTGGCAATTGTGCCTAGAAAACTTTTGTGACACTGACCAATGGCTATAATACACTATAGTTGCTATTGTGTCATAAAAAATCGTAGTAGGTATTTTGTAATTTCACTCTCTACATAACATATTATCATTCTTTTGTCTTTAACCTATTGCAGCCGTTTCACGGTCTCCCCCATTCCGATGACAAAATTCCGATATCACTCTCCGGTTCTCTCATACAGCCTACGCCAGCGACCTTTTATATCACTTACCCTTAGGCATGTTGAATAATTTCGAAAAAAAGTACAGGAACTATATTAACAAGAGGTTCGTTTCGATCTAAACACTTTGTGAATCAAAGTTAACAAACGCAGACCTCCATTATGATTATAACTACAGTCTCGTAGTGCTCTTTGTAACAAGATAGGCAATTTTTTTTCGTAAATGAACATAAGTTGGTTAATTTCGGCACTGGAACCTCTTCGTAACTATGGTCGCCTAGTACTTATTTTTTAATTTTGTGTGTTAATTATGGCGATTACTCCAAGATTTAGTTTCGAATGTAAGAAGGTTTAGTTTCGAATGTAAACAACTCATAAATTATCAAATCTATACTAATATATAAAGCTGAAAAGTTTGTTTGTTTGAACGCGCTAATCTCAGGAACTACTGGTTCGATTTGAAAAATTCTTTCAGTGTTAGATAGCTTATTTATCGAGGAAGGCTATAGGCTATATATCATCATATAGCGTAAACGGTTAATGTTACACAAAAGTCATGTATGAGAGTATTGTTCTGCTTTTAATGGTCTACAAAAAAGTCTGCGACAGCATATGTCTATCTTTAAGGTTAGCTCACTATAACATATTTTTGCTAAAAAAATTCTGAAATTGACCCCGAAACCTTCAAAGTTGGAGGGAGGGGAAATCGTATGTATAGTGATAAATGCAAGTACCGTGTTATCCCGAATTTAATGCGAGCGAAGCCGCGGGCAAAAGCTAGTTCATAATAAAATTTCTGTCTGATGAAAAATACTAAATGATGACCTCAATAAGTATTATTTGAATCCCGTATGTGGTCCGCTTACCGTGTCGCGCTTGCATTTTATTGAAAGATAAAATCGTGTTAAATAAATGTAAAATAAGTGCTATTTGTATCATCAATGTTATCAGCACTACTTTGTTATAATATATCTACTGAAACCATCATGAATTAATTGCCACAATTAACACACTTGATTAAAAATAAGCACTAGGCGACCATACGTTACGAAGAGGATCCAGTGCCGAAAATAAACAACTTCTATTCATTTACGAAAAAAATTACCTATCTTGTTACAAAGAGCACTACGATACCGTAGTTTATAAACATAACGTAGGTCTGCGTTTGTTAACTTTGAATCACAAAGTGGTTTAGATTCGAAACAGAACTTCTTGTTTAATTATAGTTCCCTAGTACTTTTTTCGAAATTATTCAACATGCCTAAGGGTAAGTGATATATACAAAGGTCGCTGGCGTAGGCTGTATAAGAGAACCGGAGGTGATATCGAAATCTCATCATCATCATCTGAATGGGGGAGACCTGTGAATAGCTGCAATAGGTTTGAAGACAAAAAATGATAATATGCTACTCATAAAAATAATAAATAATGCGAGGCAGTCATGGTGCTAATGTGATAAATAAGTGCCGTTTTTACAATCAATGATACAAATGGTACTGCGGTGGTCCAAAGATAAATTAGTGCCATTTGTACCATTGATGGTAGTGTCCAATGGTACTAACAGCACTGCGCCACAAAATGTGCCAAGTTGTGTGAGGTTATTCTAGGTTTTAGTTTATTAAAAAAATATATTTACAGTTTACAATTTATTATCTATATATTCTCAATATTATAATTTGTTTTCAGGCAGGTTTTGTAAAGGCGTGTATGCTATATCTGTCTCTGGCAGACTTCCAGCTGGAGTTATAAGGGAGATGAAAAGCCGAGGATTAGTTTATCGACCAAGGGATACAAGCCAGAGATAATTAGGTTAAATTTATCACATTATTATATAAACTTAATTTAAGACTAAATTTATTTTTCACTTTGAGTAACTCTTGTAAGATTCCTGGTGTATCATTGATTATTTGACTGTCTCTGAATCTGTTAAATTTAAAAGTTCAGGTTTGTTTCATACTTTTAGAAATAAAACACATAATGCTATCTAGTTTGATATAAAATCAAACTTGATTAATATATTTGTTGTGTTATTGTACTCCTTTTTATCCTATTTTAAATAAAAGATACTATTTTCAAACTAACTTGAACATGGAACAAGTTTTTGTGCTAAATTAATAATTGTAAACATCTGCTGTTAAGGTATAATTCTCTGGAACTCCATGAATGTGTTTCGGTCATCTGAATGAAGTCTGTAATAGGTTCTTTCTGCTTTACAACATTTTCATTAAAGGAGTTCCAATGTGTCATATAATTGGAAGCACATGTTACACTTAAAGGCTGTCAACTATTATTATCAGAAGATGGTGCTTTATATTCTTTGTCTGTGCCAAGTATATCTTTATCAATTTCTTTAAAATCTATGTTTTGCTGTTTCATTGCATTCTGAAATGAAATAATACATATTTTTCAATATTTTATTAACCTTTAAGACGCATATGCACGTGGATACGTTATGGTTTTCAATGCCGACGTGGTTTTTTCGTAACACTACTACCGACGTGGGGCCTGAGAGGCCGCATATTAAACACTCCGTGGTATGGAAAATATGTACAATATACATTTATTTTTAAGTTTTATCGTTAATTTGGGATCTATAAATGAAAAAAAAGATAATTTTTAGAATCAACTTTATTAAACATTTGGATTATATGAGGTTTAATCTTTGGCTCCGGTTTTTAACTTAAAAATAGCACTTCGCGAATTAAAAATAATCAAAGAAATAATATTTATTAGGAACCTTGAAAATATTTTTTTCTTAAATTTAAAGGTCAAATCTATATAGAAAAACAATAAACTTTAATCTTTTTCATAAAATAAAAAAATGACCATCAACGAAGTTACTCACAATCAGGGCAGATTTGTTAGCGCACTGTAAACAAACATGTTTTTTACACGAATAACATTGGTATGTGGATTTCCTACTTAATTTAGGCGGACAAGATGCACATATTTTTCTTGTTTTTTCTTTGCTTGCTTGACCCTAATCTATGTTTGGCATATCAGGACCGAGTATTCTCACTAAACTCATACGAAGTTCACGAGACAAGCGTAAGTTTAACACCCTTCTCTTCATGTGTTCTAAAACTAGTTGTCGAGCTAACTGCTTTATAAACACACCGCGATCAGTGCCTTTATTGAGATGCTCATCATGCAATATATGTGAATTGACTGAAAAAAGTGTCAAGAGGCCAACGTCTTGATCGACGGCTACAAGTGTATACCGAACACTTTCTCTCGATTTCATCCACTCCGCCTTTGGTGGAATTGTAGAATTGTATTATTTCTGGTTTGCCTGATTCTATATCAATAGCTGTACTATGATGCATCGAGGAAGCTAATATAACAGCTTTGTCTTTTCTAGGTACATGGGAAATAAGAGTGATGTCTTTTGTAAAGCCGTACATTGTTGAACCTTTTTCACGAGCTTTAGCCGGTAAAATTCAGGGGGAATTTCCCTTTTATTCTGTTTTACAGTGCCGACACATGTCAACCCTCTCTTCTTCAAAGCTTCTATCAATTGGATTGATGTGAACCAATTGTCACAGGTAATATTTTTATTGCTGCCATGTAAAGGTTCCGTTCCGGCTTGTGTCGGCACCAACAACTTCTTTTCTTCATCTGTTAGGCTTGCACCATCTGAGCCTTTGCCAGAATACACATAACAATTATAAAAATATCCATTCTCAGCATCGCACAAACACATGACTTTTAGTCCATATTTCGCCGGTTTACTAGGCATATATATCATCAAAAATGAACGACCTCTGAATGGCACTAGCATCTCATCCACAGTAGCATATTGTCGTATGTTATAGACTCTTTGGTAGTTTGATACAAATCGAGTTAAAATGTGATATTGCAGCTAGTTTATCTGTTTCTTTTCTCTGTGCCCTGTCATCGGCATTATCGAAACGTCGACAATGCAACAAACATAAAAACCTATTCTTGGACATGACACACCGAAAAAATCTGCATTTTCGTGATTCGATTTGAAAACAGCCGTATACATGAAAAGTCCAAGTAATGCGTGCAATTCAACCATGTCCATACTTTGTAATTCTGGTCGATTTGGGTTTGTATATTTTGATCTATATTCTGATAACTTAGCGTTAGTTCTGGTGTTTACCTCTAATAATATATCATCATCTATAAATTGTTTCCAGATACTATACAGATCCTTTCCGTCACTTTCTGTCAAATTAGAAGAGGGTACTCGTACAATAATATTATGTTGTGGTGTTCTCTCTGAAGACCGGTTAGGAGGAGATTTCGACCACTTATATTTATTTTTTCCTCTAAAATAACGAAGCCTAGACAGCGGCACATCGTCGTCATCCGACGAGGAACAGAAAATTTTCCGTCAAAGTAATGGCTGAGTTGAGGTTTCAGTATCAGATAAATCAGTATCAGTACCCGTATCATGATCGCTGATTTCTGGTACGTAACCTTCTCCGATATCATCTACCTCCAATCTGCTAGAGTCTTCTGCAAGCAAGTCTTCAATTAACGCCGCGTTATTTAATCCAAGAGATTTATAAGACGCCGTGGCCTTTTGGAAAAATGTAGTTCATCTTTAGGTAAACTATGTTTACCCCCTGATGTCCCTGGTACATCCATTCTTCAAATTATCTGGTAATTTCTGATAATAAGCATTTCATTTTATTTGTGACTCAAAAAAAAAACTAACGTTAGGACCGACGTTGGGCCTGAGAGGCCGCGTCGAAATTTCAAAACAGTATAACTTACCAAAATTGTGTTCTATTGCACTACTACCACACTAAACGGCGTAGGCGCAAATAAACTCGCAGCTACTGACGAGCATGGGGCTCACCTGCCCTCTAAACAACAACAACAAAATCTAACAACTTGTCAACACGCCGCGGCCTCTCAGGCCCCACGTCGGTACTTAAAGGTTAATAAACCGTTTTGATGTCATCTTACTGTTAAACTACTGGTTTTTCTAAAACCCAGTACATTTAATTTTGATGTTGCTCTTATATCTTTGATATTACAAAATCATTAAATTTAAAATTATGTAATAAGTGGAAAGCTTCTGAACAAGAAATAATCTTACACAATTACTTTAAAATCTTGAAACAGCAAGTGCATGTTATATTTCCCAATTATATTGATTATGTCATATAATACAAACAATTTATATGGGATAATAATGTTTATCCATTACGTATAAGGTTATTTCTTGGTAGGTTTTACTAAGGGAAAGTTACTGATTAAGTTCAAAAAATCTTTATTTTATTTCTTGAATACGTTTAATACGAGGGACTCTTACCTTTACGCATTCCTGATAAATTTTAAAGATACCGGAGCACATTGAATCATCATGATCACCTTTTAAAAATCGTTCCGAAAACCATGAATTAAAGCAGTCGTCATATTTTCTTTTTAAGTGCCGTGCATTCTTCTCCGATACTATTCATTTTCTATAATTATCTTAAATTTAATAGAACTTACTCAATATTAGTTTCCGGAAATCTTTTTAAATAATAATAAAAATGTCATAGTAAAATTTAAGAAATGTCAGTGTCATGTCAGGTATTCAGTATTGCCACCCGAGTTTTAGAAAAAGGGCTTTTTGAGAAATCAAAAAGGGCTATATTGAGCATAAAAAGATTTTCTGTTCTTAAAATGCTGAAATAATGTTTTCATGAAGGCGTCTTTTATTTTATGGGCGTTTTTAAAAAAAATACATCATTACCGCTGAAAAAGCAAAAAAAAGTTCTTATTATCATGTCGAAAACTTCATATTTGGTATTTTCAAGACTGAAAAAGAGCTAGATTGCTCTTTTCGGGCTAAATCGTTAAAAAATAAGTTCACCTATATTAGAAAGTGCTAGATCTAGCTTCAAAAGGGCATAGGTGGCAACACTACAGGTATTACGTAAGTGATAAGCTGTCACGATTTGTTTCTTGCTTTTTTTCAAATAATTTTACACCATTACATATAAATTAATTGATCATGGAAGACCAACGGAACGTATGATTGATTACACTGGGAAGGCAGGAATTTACATCATTGTCATTCCCGAACCTTTTTTATTCATCATTGTTTATCTATTCATATAAATTTAAAAAAACTAGTTTACTGAAGCGGTATAGTCTCATGCCCCAGCCTGTTCCAATATTACGAACAAAGGTTTTTGGCGGGAAAATTGAACTTCGTATCGTATCATCGGTTTTTACTTTTGTTACCATTATTAATTTGTGTATTGAATGTATAATGGTGGATTATCATTATGTGCGAGTAAAACAAATAAAACAAATCAGTGTTCTGAACACTGGTCACTTTGAGTTCTCTCATAGTTCACGTATAATTTCAGTAAGAAGTAAGAAAGAGATGGAATTCATCTATCATCATCGTGAT
This sequence comes from Leucinodes orbonalis, assembly GCA_019425675.1. Classification (NCBI taxonomy): domain Eukaryota; kingdom Metazoa; phylum Arthropoda; class Insecta; order Lepidoptera; family Crambidae; genus Leucinodes; species Leucinodes orbonalis. The sequence goes on from PQWD01002654.1 coordinate 8,974, forward strand.
CATAAATTATTATCATCATGTTTACAACTCGTCATCTAAACAAAAGAATACTTTCCAATAACAAGGAAGTACCGTGTATGACGTTAGCATATTCCAAATAGAATGAATAAAACAATTAGCGGATGTCAATAAAATTGTCAAAAATGTTTCAAATGTTCCGTGTTCTATATAATAGTAATATACCTTCTCGTCCATGGTTTTCGAAACAAAAACACCTACCTAAAGATGTTTATCTATTATTTGTCGACTCCGTTGGTCATTCTGCCACTCCAGTTCATTGAATAAAATCAAGGTTAAAGATAGCTCCCTCTGTGAGTGTGGCCTGGATGAGGGCTCAACCGACCACATTTTCTTCAACTGTCAAAAGGTAGGTGCCCCTTTGTGACCACTTACCGCATATATTCCTCGTCCCTGTAATTTAACTACATCCTTGGTTAGTCAACTCCTCATTCTTAGACATTTTATCCAATTTTATAAAACTAATAAAATAAAACTATAAACCGCTTAGTGATAAAACTGCTTAGATAATGCTTCAGAATAAAAATATTAAAAGACAAAATTTCAATCTCATGCCGTGTAACAGCTACATCACTGTACATTGGCGGAATCGTGGAAAACACGCATAGCCATCACCTCAAAAAAAAAAAAAAATATAAATAGGTTATAAACTAACCTGAATTAGCTAAATTTCTCTCAAAAAGTCCGAAACCGAACCGAACTCTGAAAACCACCATGAGTGATATTTTAAAAGATAGTCGTTTTGCTAAATATCTCAATGACCCACGTTATAGACAGATACCTAAACATGAACGAAAAGTAAAAATTGATAAGAGATTCCAGTCTATGTTTAACGATGATAAGTTTAAAGTTAAATACACAATCGATAAGCGCGGTCGGCCAGTTAATGAGACTTCTACTGAAAATTTGAGGAAGTACTATGATCTCGAATCAAGCGAAAGTTCTGATGATAGTGCGGATGAAGAAACCATTGGTTCAGATGCCTCAGAAGCAAGTGTAGTTCCAGGTCGGTTTGTACGACGTCCACAAAGTGAAGATGACGGACAGCCATCAAAGATTGAAAATGATAAGTTGGTTCGTGGTAAATTAGATAAGAAGACAAAACAGAGATTGTTAGATCTTGACATAGACTATGCTCGTGGTGAAGGTAACTGCTGCATTTCATATACTTCTTTATTCATTTGAATAGTTATATTGAACAATATGCAAAGATAAATTTAATTATGAAACTACCACCTTAAGTTGAACCAGCAAGAAACTCGTTAATTATTTAATTTGTTTTACAATACTTACAGAGTAGATACATCAGACAGCTGATAGAGATAAAAATTCTGAAACATTTTTAATTTTTATAGACCATTAGTACCATACATTGACACCCTGGGGATAACTGTCTTATTTTCTATTTTTATAAAATTTTGCTCACTCTCTCTTTAACCTGTTGCAGTTCACTGCTGGACATAGCCCATTTTGTACCAGATATTCTGGTCCACCACTTTCCTCATCCAGTATCCTCCTGCAACCCTTCGCAAGTGGTTGTTCTATGTCATGTCTCTATTTTGGAAAAATCATAATAAATGTGATGTCAAATTTAAAGATAGATCATCAATAACTCGAGATATAACAATTGATGTATTACAGGAGTACTCATGACCGACAGTTCCTCTGATGAAGATAGCAGTGAAGAAGAAGAGAATAGTGATTATGAACATGAATGGGGAGAGTTGGATGCTGATGCTGAACAACAGATGAATCAACAAACAGGTATGATCATCTAACTATACTAATATTTATTCATAATAAACTTAATTTCTGAACACAAATTGGAAAAAATCTTAATTTTGTAGCAATATTAGAAAACTATGTCTCACAGTATCCTTTGAGTCCCAATTGTTTACTAAACAATCTTAACATACAAGCTTATTAACTAATAACATACATGATTGTACAGTAAAGTTACAAGCTGTAACTAAAATATAAAAGTAAAAACTAACCAGTAATTATTATATGCTTCTAATTTGTAAGTTATGTGCATAAGAACATACATTTTAATTATTAAATAATAAGTACTGCTAGCTAGTCAATACATTGTACATACAAACGTAAAGTCTTGTAACACTTAAATAGTCAAAATATTTTATTTTTAAAATTGTATTATATAGTTACAGTTATGATTCAATTAATTCATATATCTTTCAGAATTGCAATTTGCAACATGGATTGGGACAACATTAAAGCTGCAGATTTGATGGTGTTACTAAATTCTTTTGTACCACCTGGTGGAATTATTCATAGTATTTCTGTAAGTATGACAAAAACAATACCTTTGTTTTTGTTTCTTCAAAATAAATAGCAGTTAAAGCTAGTGAAATATTTTTCTCCATCAATTTTTTTTACATAAGATGTTTTTATAAATATGTAGTATCATCATTAGCCCATTACATGTTCCCACCAAGGGGCACAAGCCTACCCATAAAGGGTGTTTAGGCCTTAGTCGTCCACATGGGCCCAGTGCGGATTGGCCGACTTCGCGCACAATTTCCTAATGATGTTTTTCTTCACCGAAAAGGTTGTCGGTTAAATGTAAAATTCAATATGACATTGGCAAGTGGCAGGATTTGAACCTGCACCCTCCAGATCAGAAAGCAACAGTCTACACCAATGAGCCACTGACACTCACATAACTATCATCATATTCTTAATTATTCAGTGATTCATTTTCTGCTCCACAGATATATCCTTCAGAATATGGGCTGAAAAGAATGCAAGAAGAGGAAGTACGAGGTCCAATTGAGCTTACAGAGGATAAAGAAGGCGAAATATCAGATGATGGTGGTAATGAAGAAGGTATGCTGATTCTGTTTAATAAGTGAGACCGTTCACCCCCCAATCTGCATTAGCCCTGGGTGGTGTGTTACGCCAATCTCCCTATAGCTTGTATAGCTGTGCTGTGTGGGAAGGCCTGTGCCCTGTAGTGGGACATTGTAGGCTGATGATGAAGTAAGACTTCAATAATATTGTAAACGTACTGTTGCTTTTATAGAATAAGAAGCTTAGTTGATTTGTAATAGTAATATTACAAATATTATTTTCCTCTCGAAACTTATTAAACACCATGTACCAGTAATAACATATGCATTGATCAAATTATATAACTATTTCATTCCTAGTTATCTAGACATGCAGTAGTTTAAAGCAGAGTTCTACAATCAGCACCATGTCTTATAATAAAAGTCTCCATAATGTTACACTCTTATATTATTATTGAACAGTGGAATCTATAGAAATAAAGAAATGTGATGGGATCATGGAATAAATACAACCAGGCCACAATATCAACCAGAACCTCACGGCGGAACAAAATTAGGAAACCCATTTTTCAAATCTGTATTACATGTGTATATAAAATACACATTTCAGGGTCTACATATCACATGGAAAAATTGCGTCGCTACCAATTAAACAGATTAAAGTATTATTATGCTGTGGTGGTGTGTGACTCTGTTACTACAGCTGACAAACTGTACAGCGAGTGTGATGGGATGGAATATGAGAGCAGCGCCACACGCCTTGATATGCGGTTTATACCCAACGATGTTACTTTTGATCATGTAAGTAAAAAATATCTTCTACTTTTTAATATCTTTTAGTTTTCTGCTGATCATAGTTAAATGAGTTCTATTCTTTTGGTAGAGGCATGACATGGCTATGCCGTATGTTGTGTCCTTGTTGATATTGGTAATTTGCATTGGATCAATCTCTGTAAAATTAAAGAAGGAAAGAAAGAAAGAAATAATTTATTATTATTGTACAGTGAAAGAAATTAGTATGTACTGAGACTTAGCATTTTCACACATACAAGTTATCTGTGCACAGTGGTCCCTTCTTAGGTATCATTGGAGTGTTATAGTTGACAGTTGCTTATTTAACCAGTTTGAAATAACATAATTTACAGGATCCACGTGAAGTATGTAACAAGTTACCTGATATGTCCAAGTATAAACCGCGACTGTTTACCACTACTGCCCTTCAACAAGCTAAGGTTGAACTTACCTGGGATGCTACGAATCCAAATCGCCAAGAAACTATTCGAGGAGCACTGACTGGAAAAATTGATGACCTTGAGCTAAAGGATTATCTTGCGTCTAGTAGTGAAGGTAATATAGTTTTTGGGAGCTTAAATGTCTGGATATGCACAACATACATTTTCTTGTTAGTTTCCTTCGGCCATAGAAACTAAAGTGAATAAACGAACAGCGGGCCAATTTGATAATGGCCCCTTTTCGCTCTCAGTAGGCGCTTGAGTATCGCGTAATCATCTAAAAAATGTAAAAAACCACTCAAGGCGAATGAAAAAATAGGAATGAAGTGTCATATTTTCAATAAGTATCCATAATAACACTATTTTACAATAGGTTTGGATTTAAATACATATGAATTTAAACAGTTACTATTTAGTAAAATTCAATGAAAATATTTAAATATTGAAACCGTTTCCATTCGCTGGGCGCAATATGTACAGGTGCGACAAAGATGGTCGTACTCTAGTTTGCTTTAAAATTGAACAGAGGCATGGTCGGCGATCGCTGGAGACGCTCATTTTGTGCATATTTTTTTCTATTTTTTAAAGTCATCATGTTGATTTTAGTTTTTCTATTTCCGACCCAAAAAGAAACTTAGCGCAAAAGTTGCCTAAAAACGCAATGACGAATTTTATGAACCACTTAAATCGAGTTGCGTTTGCATATAATACATTAAACACAATCCATGGCGATTGAAACACAAACATTTATGTACTACTTAGCTACTCTAATAGGTTTAAAAAAAATCTATTATTTTCATTCCCTATGTAAAAATCAAGTGAAGTATTGAGTTTTTGATTTATGTTACAGTGTTACAACTATAGACTGTCATAGTAGTAGACTTTCTGCCATTAATAGAGACTATCTCCATGTCATAATAATATAGCATTTATTAGGCATGCAAAATTTCACCTCAATCGGAAACCGAAGTTAATCACATTTTATTGGTACGATTAACATCATATAAACATAGAAACTTACATTTGGCCCTCATTGTCATAAATACAGTCAGTTTAGTTACTGTTATTATCAATTTCTTGAGAAAATTGGAATCCCTGAATCGAAATATTTAAGGGACATTTTTTCTTTTTATCACTTTAGTTGACTTAGATACGTAGAGCATAATTACAGTAAGTGTAATAAAATTGTACCAATTTTTTTTTACAGAAATTCAATTTCCCATCTTTCAATTTCTTTTGACTTACTGTGAATTATTACCCGGGGGCAGCATTGCAAGTTAAATATAAGCTCGTAATAAAAAAATCGACGTCAAGCGACTCCAATAGCTTTTTCTTTGTCTAAAACCGTCTATGAATTTTTTTACTTCGTTTCATAACGTCACAAGTCCAATATTCGTTGTAATAAGGTTGAATAGCAACATTCTTATCTTCACTAGCTCATTCGTGATTCGCTTCAAGCTCGGCTTTACTTTTTCGAGCGTATTTAGTAGGGAACTTTAGTATACATATATGACCGAAATTAGTTTAAGATTGTTATTTTTAGAAAGTTAAAAATATTTGTACTTCTATTACACATAGATGAGGATGAAGAAGTAAAAGAAACAAAAAGTGAAGAAGAGGACGATGACCCTATACAGAAATATAAATCCCTTCTTGAAGACATTGAAAAAAAGGAGGAGAAAAAGAATAACAAAGATATGGAAATGGAAATAACATGGGGCTTAGGAATAAAGGATAAGGCAGAAGAATTGGTCAAAAAGAAGTTAAATGAAGGTGAGTTCATGTTTATATGAAATAAAAAAATGAGCCCAAGACATTATAACATAAAAGCCAATATTTGAAAATTGTACTACAATAAAAATATCCATCAGCAGCTCACCGATATGTCCCCACCGAGGCTCGAGCCTACCTATATAATAGGGTGTAAATGAGGGCTCCCTTTTAAGTTGTGTCGTTTGAAATTAGTTTAGACAATCTAATATATTACTAACACTTATTGTTTTCAAAGAGAATTCTCTGCGCTATTTAATACACTTTTGCATGCGTTCAAACCAGTTTTAAAACATTTATTTTATTCCGATGTGGGGTAGTCAAATTCGCCGATTTGTATGCGCCAACAGCTTCTTCGGGGGAACTGAAACGTTGACCACGAAGACTGCTTAATTTTGGGAAACGTAAAAAATCGTTAGGGCTTAAGTCTGGACTGTAGTAAGTCGGATGATCTAAAATTTAGTCATTTTGGGTGCTCCAAAACATCTTTGTTTGGCAGGCAAATTTGCATTGCCATTGTGCCGTATCTTACGACGTCATGAATTGTTATTTTAAATTCGGTGATGACTTGTGGCAAAGTATAACAGTCAGCAATTTACATTTGTACAATTTTTTGTAGTACAATTTGAATTTCTCCGTAGGCGTACGCAGGATTCCCCACCGTAAGAGCGTCGAATAAACATACATATAATTTCGAAAATTGCAAAAGACTTTGGTACATGGTGGGATTTGATGCCCTCCTGATGGGAAGGCAACAGTCCATTCTCAGTCAATAAAAATATTCACTTATTTCTAATACAATCTTAAAATCACCCAGACCCATACAAAAAGCAGGTTCATGCACTCAATTATTGTACTGTATGGGGTTTAAATTTATTTCATTACTATGGTAGCTGACTTTTCAACTTTTTTGTCAACTAATCATATACTATTTAATATACTTATTATGTCAAAAATAATCAAAAGATTTAAAAATAAATTACATTTCAGAAAAAGATCTAACTCCATTTGAAAAGTTAATGAAGAAGAGAAAGGAAAAGAAGAAGTTAAAGAAATTGAAAAACATAGAGAAAGCAGAGAATGAAAAATCAGATGAAGCTTCGGAATCATCGGATGATATTCCTTCAGATATAGATATGAATGATCCATATTTCGCTGAAGAATTTAACAAACCGGAATTCAAGAAAGATAAAGTTAAAGAGAAAAAGAAATTAAATGTTGACATTGTTAGTGATGAAGAAGAAGAGAAACGTAAGGCAGAATTAGAACTGTTATTAGATGAAGATGATGGCAAAGCACATTTCAGTCTTAAAAAGATACAAGAATCGGAAAATAATACGAAAAAATCTAAGAGAAAAAAGAAACTAAAACAGAAGATGTTAGAACAGAAACAAACTGTGCCAGATTTCAATATCAATCTTGATGATCAAAGATTTTCTGCTCTGTATAACTCGCATCATTTTAATATAGATCCTTCTAATCCAAACTTCAAGAAAACTAAAAACATGGACAAACTTATTCAAGAGAAACTGAGACGACGACCAGCAGATACTCCAGCAGAGACATCGCCGAAACTCAAAAAATCAAAGGAAGATGCAGAACTTAGTCTTTTAATAAAGAATGTGAAGAGAAAAACTAAAGATGCCTTAAGGAAATAAATTATTTATACTGTAACATGTATTGATTCGTACATTATGAAATGCTTTCACTTTTGTTTTAGTTATAGAAACTGGGGAATGACCGTTAACGAAGCGAAATGCCCTGCGTACCTTACATCAGTGTCTTGTCGATTCCCAAGCCCTCATAATTTAGTTCCCCGTAACGTAGTACAAGATAGTTAATTAATTAATCTTCTGCTCATAACCCCACGCTATAAACGCATTGCCGTGCCCTGGACGCCACAGCACAAAATCAATAAAATTGCCTACGAAAAATAATAGTAATAGGGAACCACTTATCGTTCTTCAACACGTTTATTTCATATTTATAAGAGCCCGTTTTTGTATAGATGATATTGGCGTACAGGGCACGCAAGTGCTTGTTATGTAGGTATAGACGACGTTGGCAGTAAAAAAATACTTTGCTGTCTTAGCAATTAGCATATTTCTGTCACTCTTTAAATACGAATTTATTTTATTGTTACATAAATTAAGTACTTTAGGAAGTAAATAAGTTAATGGGCCCCAATAAAACAAAATAAGGTGTATAACATGCCTATAATATGTCCATGGAGGTTTTCAAAAATGTCAGAAACATAAAACATAATTCGATTAAATCAATGTCAAGAAATCAGGCTTGCTGCTAGTGCTTTCTTGATCTCTCTGCCGAGCGCTGCACCCAAGGGCGGAGGTACTGCGTTGCCGATCTATGAACAGTAACAATTTAGTTTAGAAATGACATATTCTCAAAATAATTATAGGAATTCTTGAAATGTACAATAAACGGCTATTTTACGTTACTATGCGAAGTTCCTACCGATAAATAAGCGCTTGTAAGGCATTAATTGTGCCTCGCGGTATAAAATATTCGCCCGCAGTAAAACCTAGCCTATGTGTTTATACCGGGTGTCAGCTAACTTCATACCAAATATTATTAAAATCGCTTCGCTAAGTAACGTCATTATTATATATTTTGGTCTCCATATACAGGGTGAAATCGAAAACATTATCAAGTTTTTAAAATTATACTATATATAATGTATAGGGGTACAACAAAAGAAATCCCAACACCGCGAAAACTGTAATTTCAGGGTAAATAATCAGGGTGTCAAATATGGACAGAAAAAAAAGGAAACGTTGTACTTGATGCGTGATCAAGGGGTCGTGGATTCGAATCCTGCGGAGAAACCGCACAGTGAATAATCGCTGTGTGATTTTTCTAATTTGGCAAAGCCATTGCAGGTGAATCACATCTGATTGTTTGAAAAGAAAGAAGATTCCGTGCCTCGGAGGGCACGCTAAGCCGTCGGTCCCGGCTACAATCTTGGCATGGTACTTGGTAGTCGTTACTACCCAATGATATTCTGTATATATAAAGGTAAACGCCATCCGTGCCTCAAATACGAACCGCCAAAGAGAGTACAGTTTGTACTTTTGTTTAGCTAAATGTACGCTCATTCGAAATATGTGTATGTGTGCTGTCACTGCATTTGGAACATATTTTTTTATTGTTTTCTGAGCATATCACGAATCTATACTTTTTTACATCACTGTTAACACCCATCGTTGGGTCACGGCCCGCACTCCCCAAATATGGTGTGCGGGAAGGTCTGGGGGCTTACCGGCATCTTAAAACAGTGTTACAACAATATTTCTTCATATTTTCTGGTGCAAAAATGCTGACATTAGAACAATAATGTTGTAAGAGATTGTGGTTACCTCCGTGTGGCTTGCAGTGGGCTGTTATAAATGTGAATTACCTGTCGATGTTTGTCCTGCAAGGAGCCGGCGAACAGGTACGTGTCGGGGAAGCCCTGCGAGCGCGCGCACTCGCGCACCGACACCACGCGGTGCTGCTCGGGGTGCAGCACGCGGCCCTGCTTGCCCATCGGCTCGGGGTCCGTCACCGTCGTGCTGAAGTACCCGTCCCACGATATACGACCTGAACAACCACAACGCAATTCATATCGCACAGCGCCATCTAGCATCTAACCTGTCATAAACAGCTCATTAAACGTCCCCACTGTGGGGCACGAGCCTACCCGTATAGGGTGATTCGGCCTTAATTGTCAAATCGGGCTCAGTGAGGGTTGGCCGACTTCACGCACCTTGAATCTCTTTCGTAAGGTTTCCTGTGTTTTCCTTCACCGTAAGAGTGTCGGATAACGTACATATAATTTTAAAAATTCCAAAACATATTGGTACGTGTCGGGGTTTGAACCTCAGCCCTCGCGGTGGTAGGAGGGCAACAGTCCACGCCATTGAGTCACCGACGCTCAAGTCTAAACTGTATTGAGTACTAACTAAACAACAGATATCGGTACATTTTGTAACTCAATGCAAAAAGAAAGGGTCTAGCTCCAGAATAGCTGAACCGATTTGCCTGAAAATTGGTAGGGAGGTAGCTTAAACCAGGAGACGGGACGTAGGATCCCATCAGCTCGGGGTCCGTCACCGTCGTGCTGAAATACCCGTCCCACGATATACGACCTGAACGTCATTGTAATTAATATCGTACAGCGTCACCTAGCGTCTTACCTGTTTTTTTTTACATTAGAAGTGTACAGGGAGGTCAAGACGTTCACCTGAGCATGACAGAGCGGCATTGAATGAGACCAACAACTGACAGATAGTTATTATTTTCTGTTAAAAACTAAAAACCCGCTGTAATTAACATATTAAAAAATCTCGGCAGTCACTGCATATTGCCAACCTAAATAAAAAAAATGCATATAATGCTTTTACAGTTTTTGTGGCGGTTGCCCGAGTGCGGCAGACACCACGGTATGAACATGTTCAGCATCGAATTAAAAAAAACTAAAAGCCCGCTATATAATAGCTAACATACAAAAAAATCTCGGCAGTCACTGATGTTGCCAATCTAAAGAAAAATAATGGCAGATATATATATAATAGTATTACCGTAGAGGCTGCCCAGTTGTTGTGGCGGTTGCCCGTATGCGGCAGGCACCACGGTATGAACATGTTCAGCATCGAATTTAAAAAACTAAAAGCCGGCTGTACTTAACATATAAAAAAACATCGGCAGTCACTGGATATTGACAACCAAAAAAAAAAACGTCATATATAATGGTATTACCGTAGAGGCCGGCCCAGTTGTTGTGGCGGTTGCCCGTGTGCGGCAGGCACCACGGTATGAGCGTGTTCTCCTGCTTGTCTTGCGGCGAGCACTGGGCTCCGCTGGCGCAGGCGCAAACGCCGCGGGGCGCTCCGGTGGACGAGCGCCCGTTCTTCTTATCTTCATACCGGTACTGCAGTACCTAAAATCATACAATACTCATATTAAAATATGCTGGTCGCCTTTTTCATTCCATACTAACTTCCATGACTTGTAATCTGAGGGAGGACTATGCAAAACGACGTGTGTGTTATCAATTTTCAATAGAATATCACCTAATTTCTCATCAAATTTAATTAATTTTTGTATTAGTTTGTTTATAAGCCGTAAATTTCAATGTTCATTTATAATATGTAAATTTAAAAAAGTAAATTCTTTATCTGATCTATCATATCATTATAGATCACATACTGCATTAGTATTATTATGTAATGCACATACAAATAAAATTAAGCTATTGGTATTTTTTATTAGTACATGGCTTTTGCTTTGTATTAATTTAAAAAAAATACATTAATTTCCTAAAGATCTAAATTCAATGTCAAATATACCTAAAAGAAAAACTAATATAATTACCGAACAGAGATGCAAAATTCTAGTATTCATACCTTACATTTAGTTCCATCTGATAAGGTTACAGATATATTGGGGAGATCCCTCCAATCCGACCCAGGAGTTGTTGGGATTCGAGCGATTCTCGCTTGAATTAATGGCGCCATATTTTTACAAATATGATCGCGTAACTTAGCAGTTTCATCTTTACTCCTAACTACACGCTGAAAGTGACTTTCAGGCATAGAGCCATATTCAATCTCAATTTTATTGGATCCATTACAAATGCGAGGCAGGTCACTCATGGCATCGTGTATTGTACATGTGCGGCGTGGGGCCGATTCGTCCCAATGGATATTTGTGACAAACCTTTTGCCGTCTATCGTTGTAGTGAGTGAGCAGGCGCGCCTGCTAAACACGTGCGTTGGTTCGGGGTATAGCGGCAGTTTATACCCTGGCGCAGCGGCCAGAATTATAAGTCTCCTCCTCGTTTGGGGTACACCGTAGTTTCCAGCTTGTAGTATGCCAAACGTGCATTGATACCCCATATCCAAGAGGGTTCTAAGGGTCAACTTCAAAACCATGCCTTTCTTGAAAGCGACAAAATTCCTTACATTTTCCAATATAAAATATTTCGGCCTGTAATAGTCACAATAAGACAAATACGATGCTACTAAAGAGTTTTTGAAATTGGAATATTCTCTTGAATTGAATCTGTTCATCCCAGAGAAGCCTTGGCAAGGTGGCCACCGCACAGCAGTTCCACTTCGCCTTGCATGGGCAGACGTAAACCTCCTTCGCTGTGTGTAGCTCCAGATATTGCATCTTTAAGTAAAGCATTGCAATCTTCATTGAACACTATGCAGTTTTGTTGTTTATCGAGTACGCGTGGGCGGCAGCTTCTAATTTTCAACTGCCCATCTACTTTCAGTAATTCCAGCTTGATGCAATCCTTCAGACAAGCCACCGCAGCCAGCAAATACGTCTAATGTTCTCAAAGGTCGAATTTTTAATTCTTCAATTTAGTTGTTTTGATCGGCGGGTTTACTTGATTTCCCCTTCCCTTTACCTTTGTCTTTACTTTTATCAGTTCGACCTATACAAGTGGCGTGCTGAGGAACACTTACAAATTGGCCAGTCGTTTTATCAAAAGCCATCCTAAAATAGATTCTGTTTGGATCTTTTTCCAACCAATCATGTATGGATTCTTGCTGAGGAATATTTTGCTCATAAACCAAATGACATGGGCCAACCACAGCAGAGAAAGGGACTTCCTTAATATCGTCACTCCAATAGACCACATTAAGGTCTTCATGTTGCGGAAATCGACTTGTCGTATTTTCAGGTCTGTATAAAATGTGAACCTTAAGGTAAATATCCTGGGGCACTATAAGAGGACCGTCGCTGGCGGCTGTGACAGCAGCAATATAACCTACACAGAAGGGTTCTCCTGTATCTACATTAGAACCGCGTAAGTAATTATCACTTTTCCTATAATATTCGGGGTAAACGTCTTCATCCACTTTATCCAATTTGGTTTTTTGATTCGAACTGTTGTTTGATAAAGTCAAATTATTTTTTAATAAAAATGTCCCTGGTTTCAAAAAGACACCACAGCCTTTTTTGTAATCATTATCTTGCCAGTGAACTAAAGACCACTCAGATCTGTTCGTTTCTGGTACAATGTCAGATTTGTTTGTGATTTTGCCAGAAACACGTGGAATATTCTTGCTATCTTTTCTTAGTTTTACGCTCACACGACGGGCAAAAGCGATGCTTTCGTAATTCATTGGGACAAACTGGGTCTATCGGGAGGTCTTCAAATCTCGCTGTAAAACGTTCGTAGTATTTTTTGTAAAAATAAGTTTTGCCATCATCATGAATAGTTTCATCTTCCACCTGTTTACCTCCAAGTTTAAACCAGTCATCAGGCACCGTCTTTTTCTACACAAGCTTTCCTTAATATAGAAGACAAGGGCACCATGGCAGCACCGATCTCCTAAAAACACTTCCCGTGGATCACCCACTTCTCCCAAAACTGTATCAGATGAACGAATAAATACTTCTCCATGAAAGTATCCTGATTTAGGATTGTATCTTTCCACATGTATACAACTCTTGCAACCAAGGCGGGAATGTTTGACTGTGAAGTCTCCACCATTACAAAATCTCCAATGTGAAGTTCAGACCCTTCAATTTCTACTTTTTCATAATATATTTTAGTTGCATCTGCCTTCACCGGATACCCAATCCAATTAATTTTTCGGCTATTAGTTCCAGTAAGCTTTACGGGAACTATGTCTTCAATTTTATCATGTTGCTTCTTTTCAGCCATGCTTTGGAACTCATCATCATCATCCAACTCTGAATCTTCAGCTTGTTCAACAGCCATATTAGGGCAAAGCCTCCTAACACATGCTTTTTTAGTTCGCCCATGACCCCCGAATTTAGCCATAGCTCGACAAGCATTACATTCGCCACAATCTGGCAGCTGACAAGCTTCACATACACCACATCGCTTTCTTCTTAATGTAAGTTCATGATTGGTTTTGTCTAACTGGTTGGAGAAGAAGCTTTCAAATGTTTTCCTAACTAAAGGAGTAGTAGTAGCTTTAGTCCAAGCTTTCTTATCAACTTTTTTGTAGTCGATTTAGCGCAACCCTGCGTTTTCCGAACTTAATACCCATAAGTTTAATTAGCTCTCTCATACATGGCAATGTTATCAATGGTTCATCATCTTCATCTGCTTCTAAACTTACAACTTGATCACAAACAAATTGGGCGTGTTTATGCAGCATTTCTTCACACATCTTTCTTTCATCAAGCTCAGGTATGGTGGCCTCGCGGAGTACTTCAAGCAAATCTTCATATGTAGGCTGAAGATAATGGTACTCTTCCAGATATTCAACTACAACTTTGCTCAACCAGATTTTTTCATACAAATTATTCATCAATGGTGTATATTCTTCACTAGGTTTCATAAGATTGTATTCACCAAACTCGTAGATAGTGTGATACAATTTTTTTCACCACCATCAAAACCATGTATGTACCTAAAAAGGAGGCATAATTTGAATTAACCATGATATTTAATACAGTATATAAGTTTATTCATTTGTATGAGAAAATTTACCATTCAATGATTGGTCCCACATCTTTTACAGGTATTGAATCCTCGTCAATGTCAGGTGCATCACAACAAATGGACTTTAAATACCCAGACATATATATTCTGACATCATTTTCAATGAGGCCACCATCAATAGGGCACAGGTGACCTTGTTCATCAAAAATTGAAAATCCAGTATTGTTTGTTGTCTCTCCATAATGTCTCCGTCTTCACCTTAAAAGCAATTTAATTTAATTTAATCAATGTTAGATATACATTCTCTTATTTAAGTTCACTAGGTGACAGGACTGGCTTGATACTGAGTCAGCTAGGCATGTCTATATTTCAGTGCAATTGTATTTCTGGAAAAAATGGTGTAGTTAGTGAAACCATAAAATAAAATAGATAGATAGATATGATTCTTTATTGCACACCAAAAAAAGATACATATTTAACAAATGAAGGAAAATAATGCAATTCAGGCGGCCTTATCGCTTGGAGCGATCCCTTCCAGACAACCTCACAAACATAGAAAATTAACAACATGAAAGGCAAAGTAAGAAAAGCTTAATTTAATTATAAATTATATTTCAACATTAATAATAATAATAAAGCCCATTTTTCCGAACTTGTTGACAATTATAATATGTCACGAAGTTCGGCGTGCCTCTTGGCATAGGCCTCCTCCAGCTCTCTCCACTGTGCCCGATCGTCTGCAATTCTAGTCCAATATGGTCCAGGGTTAAGCGGATATCGTCAATCCATCGTGTTCTTGGACGGCCATTTTTTTGGTTTTATCTTTGGATACCATAAAGTAACTTGTTTACTCCATTTATTTTGCAGCGTAGCATATGTCCAGTCCAATCCAACACCATTTCAGGTGTCTATACGAGTTATTATATCTGCTGCTGCTTTTTCTCTTTCTTATCTCTATGCTAGGATTTTATCGCTAAGCTTTATGCCCAGCAAACTTCTTCCATTGATCTTTCTGTTTTAGATAGTTTTCTCTAAGTTTGTCTGTCAACGTCCATGTCTCACAGCCGTATGTCATACATTATTAAGGTCTTTCTCTTTATATGTATACCAGATCTTTGCTTCATGATTTCCTTCAAGAACCAGTATTTCTTCCATCCGCAAGCTATTCTTTTGTTGATTTCCTTTGCCATGAAGTCTTCTGGAGATATAATTTTACCAAGATATACATACTCCTTTACATTTCAAACTTGTTCACTGTTATGTTGCTTTCTGTTGAGTTGGTCATTAGTTTTTTGTCAGCATTGATTTCTAAACCTACTTCTCTGCTTTTGTCTGTAAGGTTTTGTAACATATACTGTAGTTTGTTGGGTCTTCTTCTAGTAGGACAATATCATCAGCAAATCTCAGATGGTTGAGGCGGCTACCATTGATTTTGATACCGTAGTTATCCCAGTCTAGTTGCCTAAATGTGTTCCAACACAGCGTTAAACAGCTTAGCGATAATGGATCTCCTTCTCTCACGCCTCTGTTTATTGGAACGGTTCACCTATTGACTCTAGCTTAATGCTGCTTTTACTTTCTTTGTAGATGGACTTGATTAGTTCAATATAGACATCATCCAATCCTTGTTCCTTCAAACTCTGCCAGATATATTTGTGTTTAATGCTATCAAATGCTTTGGAGTAATCAACAAAACAAATATACAGTGATTGCTGGTATTCATTGTATTTTTCGAATACTTGTTTAATGTGTGGATATGGTCTATAGTATTGTAGTTCTTTCTGAATCCTGCCTGTTCTATTGGTTGGTTTTCGTCGAGAGTCCCTGTAGCTCTTACTAGAATTACTTTTGCGAAGATTTTGTATACATTTGATAATAGGCTGATGGGCCTATAGTTGCCGATGTCATCTTTATCTCCTCCATTATACCAAAATATGGTGAAAGTTTGCATCTTTCACCATATTTTAGTTTAAACAACATGTAGCAAGTACTTTTTTTAATGTCATGAACAGTGAACCACTGTCTAATGTCATTGCAAGTATGACTCACCATTAAAAAGATATCATCATCAGCTCATTAAAGTCCCCACCGAGGGCACTAGCCACCCGTATAGGTGATTAAGCCTTAGTCCCCCGCGGCTCTGCAGTTGGACGACTACACGCACAACCTTTGAATCTCTTTGCAGGCGTGCGGAGGTTTCCTCACGATGTTTTCCTTCATCATAAGAGCGTGGAACGTACATATATTTTCGAAAACGCCACCCCCCCGTCGGCTGAGAGTCAAATCCCGCCACATACCAATGTATGGTACATGGCGGGATTTGAACCTCACCCTACCAGTAGGAGAGCAACACTTCACATCATTGAGCCACCAATGCTCTTTAAAAAATATATTAGGATATTTCACTTACCAGATGCTAATACCAATTTCTCATTGTCAATGCTATAACTCCTCAACAGCATTTTGCGGATGTCCTTTAGTATATTATATCAGAATTATTGAGAAATTGACCACATATAAAACATTTTTCTGTGTCAGGAATAATGCTTGTTTGTTGGTTGACTCCATTAGGTTTGCTAATTTCATTGTCCTTATTTAATTTGTCTAGCATTTGTGGAATATCACACTTTTTAACCTCATGGTCCCTCTCTCTTCTTCATCAGATTTATTTTGGATTTCTCCTTTATTATCTCCAATTTCAGTTAACTTTGCTTTTTCTATAAGTAAGAACTTTCGTAAGATTCTACACTAGAGATAAAATGTTTATTTATGCTTACATTTTCGTAAATTGATTAACTTATCGACTGGCATAGTTGAAACTGATAATTTATGGATTCCAATTAATAAATTTTGGAAAAGTATTAGAAAAATAATACAATTTATATCTAGTGTATAATCCGGGAAAGTTTATTAATTTGCTAGGAAAATTATCAATTTGGGGTTCTTATTATTTCAGGTGACATATATAAGATGCAACAGTTGAAAAAGTTAAATAATATTTAAGCATCAAAATATTGAAGTTGCAATAGATAAAATAAATAATATTTGAGTCATCTTCAATCATAAACCCCAACTTGGATAAGTATAGACTAATAACTTACAAAAATAACTTTAACTGAAAAATCGACTGGGATGTCCAAGTGGTTAACAAATATTGTATATAGTTGCTTCCATTTTGAACAGCTGTATTAGGCTAAGCTGCACCTCTATAGGCAAGGAAAAAATTACAGTTTACTTATGGTCATGGTCCACTACTTGATCTGCTAAAATACTTAAAAAGGTGACTACTTAAACATACATTATTAACAATTTCTTCATTACTTGGTCGTCTCCTTTTATGAGATAAAGTGTCTGATGTATTCATTTGATTTCCATTGTGATCTTGCACATCAGGGCTGAAAACAAAATTTAATAAGTGATTTAAAACACTTACTCTATGGACATAATATTGTAAAAGAAGTTACAAAACTTACCTTTGTTTTGACGTATCCGTTAAGATTTCTTTTCTACTGTATTCGTCGCTAAAATTTAAGTCATTCTTCACTATAGTAGTATCAGGGGTGTCCTGTATTTTCAAAGGTACTGGCATGATGGAGCAAATGAAGCAACACTTTAGATTGTTCAATTAAATGATGTTAAATTACATTTAGCTTGTATACGTTTTTTTTATATTTATATACATATATTGAATTATAGAAACCACAGAATTGAAAATACCCATACAAGTCACTGAGACACTTTAAACTCGGAAATAATCACAGTAAAGTCAGAGTTACGAATTTCTGATGAAATACACGCATTCTTCAATTTTTTTCTAGATTTGTGGATATTTTAACCTGGTTACAAGAATTTTCTGGCGCGAAAATTATCGTCATGACCGTGACACTGTCAGTGTCATAATAAGACGGACCGGACTACAGATAATACAGATAAAGGAAGTAGTCTGTTTCACGAAAGAAGTCCCGCAGACGTTGCGCCTCTGTCGCCAGACGTGGCGCAACTACTTTAATTTAAGGATATTTATCAAAAAATATCTTTAATATTTAAATAAAATAAGTTTAAGATTTTACACAATAAAGAAACGAATACATTTTAGATATGTTGTCATTTTGTTTTTACTCTTTAACCGGTGCAGTTGCATATATTCTACAGACACTTAAAATTTTTCTTTTGTGTCTGAAATAACTACTTTTCATACATTAACCTATTGTGTTTCTGTTATGGTGATGTATGATTGAATATTGTTATGCATCCATTCATATCAATAAGATATTACAGATTAATTTTAATTATCAACACACCTATGAAATCAAAGATTTGTTCAGTTTAAATCACAAGCCATTGATTTACCACTTATTGTTTGAAAGTAACTCCTTAAGGAGCACAAAATGTCTTCGAATAAGATGTTTTTATGCTCAAATGCAACCTCATTAAACTCGTGAAATCAGCTTTATTTTGTCCGAAATCAATCTCACTAAAAAGACTAAGATCTCGCGAGAACGAAATTGCATTCCCTCAATGGAACGCAATAAAGATGATTTTTATAAGATTCTTCCTTTTTTATGTTGCTTGTATATTTTTTCCGGCCCTTTTGCAATTAAATTACGAAAATAATTCCATTTTATATAATAAAAGATAGCTAATTTAGATTACGTCCTATTTATTGTTAAATGTTGTCTCTTATAATAAATTAGACAGTTCAAAAGTAAAAATCCAATCAAATCGGCAAAAAATATTTATATGGGAACTCTAAAAAGCACCTCCTATTATGGCGGCGAGGCACTTGCAAAAATGGATGGATTGTAATAAAATAACCTTGATTTTTTTATTCTGCTTGCTCTTGCACGCTTTCGCCTTAAGTAAAATATCTTGAACCGAATTTTACAGGTTTTGGTATCATTAACAATCCATATTACGCTGTGATGCACGTAAAAAACTAACCGAAATCTATTACAACATACAAATTCTTAGAATTGGCGAACGATAATATGGCCGATCTGTCAGATTTAGTTCCACAAATCGCCGCGAGACTTCTTTCGTGAAACAGACTTTAGATCGTTTCATCGAATAGTACCTATGCCTTTATGTTGGCGCCTTATCTGTAAATGTCATCGGTAAGATAAGACGAGGATAAGACGCTTCCCTAAGGGAACCTACGTTTTGTTTATTTAGTTTTATTTTCGACTGAGATCATGCCCAAAACTTTGAAAAGCGGTGAAAATAAAACTGAATAAACAAAACCCACGGGACCGTCTTATCGTATCATACCAATAAAAAGATTACATTAGCATAGGTACTATCCGATGAAACGCACCTAAAATATGTACGCAACTCTATAATATCTTGTACATTCAAAAGCATAACCACATTTTTTTCTCTTCTCCTCGAGAGGATACGGGCATCGAGTTGATAACTCCTTCCCCGGACTTCTTCTAAACAAGTTTCGGCTCTTTAGTCATTCGGTGATTCGGCTGTATGCAATGTAGGGCTATCCTCACTCGGAGTAATTAGTCTAATTTACTCCGAACATCCTCAGCCCACCGGGTGAGACTCATGGGGTAGGCCCAGCGAGTGACCTGCGGGCGTGAGGGCTGCCACCTTTAAGGGGGAAAAAAATCGGGACGAGTGGGAATCCAGTGACATACAAAGATAATTCTTGTCATGTTATGACGCATGTGACAGTCTTAGAAAATCAAAGTTTATTTTGTATTTATCATATATAAATCATTTAAATGATTATTTTTTGCATACTTATTACGTTTACGCATTACATTTTCCTTTTTGTTACAAGCCGATAATATAATTATATATCAAGTTTGTTATTTATGATGTTATTTGATTGATCTAGCTACAGTGCTCTCATCTTATTTAACAGGACGATATCTAGCACTGCGTTAATATCTATCTAGATGACTCAGTATCGAGTATCCACCTAGTAAATCTGATTTTATCCTTAAGAGAAACCCCCGAGCATAGCCCCCTTTATTTATTGACCGTTGAGTGACATATAACTAGGGAACCAGTTTCGTAGTCCGTGTCAATGTCTCACCTGTGTATGTTGGTACGTGTAGGACGCATTGCTCAGACTTTTGTTTGTAAGCATTACGGAATCGTCGACGTGAAGACGTGACGTAACTTGTCAAATGCCACCCAGCCCAACTGATTCCTCTTAGTTTCCCTCACAAAGTTGTTATGGCTAAGTTGAATAGTTTGGACTAAGGAAACATATTCTTGCATAACCTCGAGAAGGACGCCATCGAAGCTTACATAATAGTAATCCCAGTGAAAATTTAACCCACGACCTCCATATCGAAAACCAAATATTTCGTACCTACGCTAGAGCACATTATCGATATTTTCAGATACAATAACTATCCATAAAATATAATAATTCATTCCCATCACTTGCAAATTAATCAATCAAATCAAGTTGTGACAACGTACCAGGTAATGAAACAACTCGTAATACATGTCTCTTTCTCACACACTATTAAATACCTTAAGGAAAAAATGGAATTAAGATATGCAGTGCAGTTGTTATTTTAGTCATCCTTCCATATCTTTAAGGTTCCTAGGATGAGCTGTTTGCTCGTTTGTCTGCTATAGCATAAATAAAACACAGCTGACCGCCAAGACACAGTGCTGCCAACTTAGCCCTATGGGGCTAGATCTATATTTTTAAGTATAGATAAACCCCTTTTTCAATGATTTAGCTCGGGTAATCTAGTCCTTTTTCACTGTCTTGAAAATATTACCAAAGTGTGAAGTTTTCGATATGCTAACAAGAAATTTTTTACTATTTCATCGGTCATGAAGACATTTTTTAAATGCTCTAAAAACAGCTTCATGACATGATTATTTCAGCATTTTTAGTACAGAATATCTTTTGAAGCTCTATCTAGCCCCATCTTAACTTCCTAAAAAGCCCAGTTTCTAAAACTAAGGTGGCAACACTGCCAAGACAGCCGTAGGAGTGTCCACTTAAAAAATATAGCAATATTTATATTCGATGTAAAACATCGGATTCTAGCATCGATGTTTATCGATATATCGATGTTTATTTGACGATCCATTTGGTGCAGCGGCTGAAACGTCGACTGCTACACCAAGGGTTCCGGGTTCGATCCCCGGGCAGTACAAACATTTGTGTGCATGTACATGTCTGTTTGTAATGGTCTGGGTGTTTTCTATGTATGATATGTATGTATTTACAAAAAAATGTATGTAAGTATGTTTAACCGTTGTTTGGTACCCATAATACAGGCTTCACGCTTAACTTGGGGCTAGATGGCGCTGTGTGAATGTTAGTGTGGGTATTTATTATTTATTTATGTCACTAGAAAACATCTATGCGAAGAGGAACCTATTTACTGAATTTAAAAGATGACTTGTCAATATGAAAATAGAAGAAAGTTATATTTAGACATTCTGAAAAAAGTATTTTGTTTTTGCTAGTAATAAAATAATATATTCGTAAAACTAATTGGTGTGTTGTATTTAATAACTAAGTATGCTTTAGAGTGCTTTAATGTAGGCTGACCTTCTCTACATTTCACATGGTAGCAGGGCGTGGTTCAGAGTAAGCAGTAAATTAATGAAACAATGTCTGTTGTAAAGATCAGCCCCCTCGGCAGGGATAACTACGATACATGGGTTATTCATGCAAAAGCCTACCTAGTCAAGAATAAATTGTGGAAACACGTCAGCACACAATTCACCAGCACCAACGAAACTACACAAGATGAGAAAGATAATGATGAAGTGTGGCTAAATCGGAGCTCCTATTACTCATTTCCGCATCAGAGTTAAAGCAAGTCAAGGCCTGTGAAACAGCATACGAAGTTTGGAATAAGCTACAAACCATCTACTCCAGCACGGGACCTGAGCGAAAAGCAACCCTGTTGAAACAACTCATTCTTAGTAAGTTGCGACCAAGTGGTGATATACGAGAGCATTTGATAACTTTTATGGATACGGTCAACAAACTCAAAGACCTCAGCATTGAAATCAATGATGACTTATTATCCATTATCATGCTATACAGCCTCTCAGATGAATACGAAAACTTTCGGATAGCGTTCGAGACACAGGAAACGTTGCCAGAACCCGAAAAACTTAAAACGAAAATTCTTGAAGAGAGTGAAGCGCGCCGCCGTGACACAGACTTCAACAAATTAAGTACATATAATCACGAAGAAGCGCTCTATGCAAGCTGTAAAATATGCAAGAGACAAGGCAACATTTTTAAACGCAGAACACATAGGATATGCACCACCTGTTGGAATAAAAACGCCTCATCAAAGGATTAACCGAAATTCTCCAACAGACTTGAAAGAAATCATTTTGCTCAACAGCACTGTTTATTAACAAGCAAGGCTAACAGACGGATGTACTTCTCATATGACATTCCAGAAGAAACTATTCACAAATATGAAAAGTACCTCTAGAAAACTCAGTTTTGCAACAGACGAAGTCTCAGCTGAAATCAATGGTACTGGAACTGTAACACTCAAAACGAAGAAGGAAAAGCTTAGATGACATACAGCTCCTAAACACTCTGTATGTACCTAGCCTGAGCACAAACTTACTGTCAGTTAGCAAGATGATCGATCATGGATGTACGGTCACCTTCTCCAAAAAGAAAGCTACTGTCAATAAACCTAAAATAGGAACAATCCTTACAGCCCAAAGAGACTCAGATGGTCTATATTACGTCAGATCCCTGAAGTCTTTTATGAATGCAATCACTTAGCCAACAATGAAACTCCAGAAACAGAACCGCAAGCCAGCTAAATCTTCGACGAGTTCTATGGAAGAAACAAAAAACTTGGCCACATGAATGCAAATGATATGAAGCTAGCTTCTAGAACGGCATCTTTATTGGACTTCAATTTCATGCTAATGCAATCTACCTGAATTGAAACATGCATTAAAGCCAAACTGCATCGAACTCCTACATCCAAAAATAGAACAATTCCTAGAACAACTGAACGCCTCGAAATCGTTCATAGCGATGTGTGTAGACCGATACAAACCCATCGCTCGGACAAAACAGATACATACTTACTCTCATAGAGACTAAGTCGCATTGCAAGGTGTACCAATAAAATTAAGTCTAGACAATTAAAGAATTCAAACAACATCTGAACCTTCACGGAATAAGATTAAATCCCAAACAGATAACGGCACAGAGTACCTCAATACTGCTTTTAACTCGTATCTATATAACGGAATTCAAAAAACTCTCAGCTCCTCATACTCCACACCAGAATGGTATTAGAGAAAAACCGCACTTTGTTGAAAAAGAAGAGCCATGTTACTTGATTCTAATATCCTTCGCTTGTGGGGTGAAGCAATACTCACAGCCAACATATCTAAGAGGTCTATAATAGATATCAATGGAATGACACCTTACGAAAATGGTTGGCAGAAAACCCTGTATCAACCTTTACGTATTTGTTCAAAAACATTCATTCTTTTAAA
>PQWD01002655.1:0-111134 GCA_019425675.1 Leucinodes orbonalis
TTGCGGTCGGTAGAGTAGGCCGTGTATTCACAAGCTGGCACTACATGAGATGTGATATCTTTTACACCCATTTGGTGTTGCGGTTGAGAGGTCGATTGCAACATCAAGGGTTCCGGGTTCGATCCCCGGGCAGTACAAACATTTGTGTGCATGAACATGTCTGTTTGTAATGGTCTGGGTGTTTTCTATGTATAATATGTATGTATTTACAAAAAAAATGTATATAAGTATGTTTATCCGTTGTTTAGTTACGCGTGGTGAAATACAGCCTAATCACGCCACACCATGCTATATGGGAAGGCCGGAGCACTGGCCTGGTATTGTGTGATTTTATAGACTGGTTGATTGATTAATTTTGCGTCTAGATTTGGGGCTAGATGGGGCTGTGTATATGTCAGTAGATATTTATTTATTTTACACAGGACAAATCTTATGTGGTCGTTTTGGCAACTTTGAAATGAAATGTTTTTGGTGGGATTATTTATAAGTGTCGATTATCCCATTTCTTACACTATTTTTTTATTTTTCATAGTTTCGAAAATAAGATGACAATCGATAAACTCAAGCTTTCGATAGTATTGATAGTTTTATTATTTACTAGGAACAATAATACAGATAGTTTATTCTTCCCGATCATCAACAGTATCGATAGTATTTCTCCCATGCGATCGTGTTGCGTGGATCTAAATCATCGATACTATTGCAATGACTTCGCCTATCGATCGGAATCATTGTTTAACCATGGGTTACTGTCACTAATGTTCTCTTGGTTGTATATTACTTGCTTGAAAATAAAAGTCAATATACTTTCTTCGCGGTTTAATGGAGGATAAAATAATTTCGCTGAGCTATATAAAAGATTACCGAGACATCTTTATTTACACCGTTACCACGGTGATAATAAAACATTAGAGTATTAATACCTATTATTAAACTCTTAGTATTAAACCTTCATCGTACAATCATTACTATATTATCACAACAATGGTGGGAAGCTGTCTACGGTGCGATTAAGCAAAATATTACATATCGCGTATTTATTATATATAAAATGAGTTTATTAAACACTAAACGTGATAACTTAGCGGCAAACGCGTTCGGCTAAACATCAAGCATGTCAACCAAATATCCCAATGGTGGGTGGTCGTAATATGGTAAATGTTAATACGAATCCTTTCGTGCTTCAGGTGGCACCTTGAGCCGTTAATCTCGGCGACCATCATACGACGATAGTCGTTAACGCGTGGTGAGTTACAGCCTAATCACGCCATAGCCATGCTATATGGGAAGGCCGGAGCACTGGCCTGGTATCGTGTGATTTTATAGACTGGTTGATAGATTAATTTTGCGTCTTATCACCGCTTAATCCTTAGCCATACCCAGAGATGTCTTATAAAAAGTATATTAATTTCTTTCGCCTCCATTAGCTCCGGGACAGAAGTTTTTTAGCCGTTTATTTCACTTTACCGATTCTACACTTCGTAGTCAGGGGAAAACATGTCACTTCGATCTGACAGTGAAAAACAGCCTTCGTGTCATTTGTCAACGTCAGCTACTCAGCACGGGGGCAAAACACAATTTCATAAAGACGTCCTTGTTCTTGTTACGCCAGTGTGGATACACTTTTTACAGTATCATCCTAATCCGTTGTCGTCGCTCCTCTTATTTAATAGATGGTACCTCGTGAATGTTAGCATGTAAATAACAAAAAGAAGGACTGAGTCGAAATTGTTAATGTTTTACCTCAAATATTTCAACATAATCACTTGTAATTTTCTTTTATCGTTTAAAAAGGTCTGTTTTGTCAATAAAAATACTATTTAATAAAACTTGTTAGAGTGTATGTTTCAAATTAATGAATGATAAATGAAGTAACTAATGAAGCGAAGCGAGTATTGAAGCGTGGCTGGTGGCTTATTGGTGTGGACTGTTGCCTTCCGATCTGGAGGGCGTAGGTTTAAATCCCACGTACCAATGTATTATCGAATTTTCGGAATTATGATCGGGCTAGGGCCCGCAGTACCCACGGCGCTATCTTCACGGGTAGGCTCGTGCCCCTCGGTAGGGACTTTTAATGAGCTGAGGTTAATGAAGTAACTATATTTTGTGTTAAATCCTCACGGGAAATAGTATATTATGTCTAAAGCAGTTTCTTTTCTTATCTTAAAATCATTGTTATCTTTAGTCTCATGCTGTGCTTGCTTGCTTGCTTCTTGTCAAACATGGGGAACATAGTTGGATAAACTGCCAACACATTATTTCCATTCTTTCGCTCATTTGCCTGTACAGATTTGAAAGTATAGGCAATCTGCTGTCATCAACACCACTCAATTTGACAAAAATGCAAATTATTTATTGTTTTTGCGATAAGTGTCTTTGCATTCCTTACTGATAATCACAGTCACTGACCCCCTGGTCCAATGCCAATTGGCGGTTTACCAGAACCTCATTCACTAGGTTTGCGGACCCTTACATCTCCTATCGGACAAAGTGGTACTTTAACAGTATGCTTTCTATTTTTCAACTCAAGCTCAAATCGTATTTGAAATATATTCTAGTAAATAAATACCTCTCAACCAGTCAAACGGAAAATAAACAACGGAAAATTATTTTGAAATATGTCAACCTCAGTCGCGGTATCGGCTAGCACACGTCATTTAGTTGAGAGTACAGGAAAATATTTTAGCTACTGGGGGAGCCCCCCTTCGGACAAAAACATCGTGCAAATATGATAAAATGTAAATATATGATCAGCATATAATTCTTGTAGACTCTTATAAAAAGGTATATTTTATTTAACTGACTTACTTTAAGTACAAGTATTTATAAACTTCGGTTTTTACATATTGTTTTTTTTGTACTAATAGTTTCTTTTACAGAAACTATAGAATGTATTTGATGTAACTTTTGTTCCATGCAGCAATATCTACCAATTATTTAAATTAATTTGATACCGCATTCATAAGTCGCAGATGCAAAGATGGCTTTAATACTAGAACTATGGTTTTTTAATATACATAGGTACAAGTACGCAAGTGTAGCTTACTCTTCTCACTGTTTTATATAAACATTTCTCACGGCTTTCAAAAAAATTTAAATAAATATCCCGCCATTCACACAGCGGCACTAGCCCCAACTAAGCATCATCACCAGCCATTAAACGATCCCCGGAGTTGTCACGGGTTACTCGTAAAGGGTGTATAGACCTTAGTTGTCCACGTGGATCCAGTGGGATTGGCCGTAATTCACGCAAATCCTTTGAATCTCTTCGCAGGCGTTGCCGAGGTTTCCTTCACCATGTTTCCTTACCATAAGAGCGTCGGATAAAGTACGTTTTAATTTCGAAATCCGAAAACACATACCATGTTTTCGGTACGTGGCGGGATTTACATAGTAAACATCCTAACCAATTACGAATAAAACATGTTAATTCGGGGATCGAACCTTAACAGCCGCATGTCTAACCAATAATTACACACATTGGTCGTTATATGGGCTTATAGCTGATGGGCAAGAATTAAGGAGAATACACTGCGTCCTCTTTATATATACTGATATTGTAAATTTATTATTTACACCAATAACTTTAAGTTTGTACACATAGTACAATCCGATATACGTATCGCTTTTTTGTTATTCTCCAACAACTGCTTGATTCGCATAAGAGATTAGTACATTGAATTTATTTTTAATAAGTAATAAATACATGTCGAATCAAAACCAATTTTTACGGATTAAATTACGAATTCATTTGCACAAATGTTGTTGTCACTTGAATAATTGGGTTAACTTCATATATTCAAGTTGAGGTAAAAACGCACTTNTCGGTAGGACTTTTAATGAGCTGAGGTTAATGAGTAACTATATTTTGTGTTAAATCCTCACGGGAAATAGTATATTATGTCTAAGCAGTTTCTTTCTTATCTTAAAATCATTGTTATCTTTAGTCTATGCTGTGCTTGCTTGCTTGCTTCTTGTCAACATGGGAACATAGTTGGATAAATGCCACACATTATTTCCATTCTTTCGCTCATTGCTGTACGATTTTGAATATACAATCTGCTGTCATCAACACCACTCATTTGACAAAATGCAAATTATTTATTGTTTTTGCGATAAGTGTCTTTGCATTCCTTACTGATAATCACAGTCACTGACCCCTGGTCCAATGCCAATTGGCGGTTTACCAGAACCTCATTCACTAGGTTTGCGGACCCTTACATCTCCTATCGGACAAAGTGGTACTTTAACAGTATGCTTTCTATTTTTCAACTCAAGCTCAAATCGTATTTGAAATATATTCTAGTAAATAAATACCCTCAACCAGTCAACGGAAAATAAAAGGAAAATTATTTTAAATATGTCAACCTCAGTCGCGGTATCGGCTAGCACACGTCATTTAGTTGAGAGTACAGGAAAATATTTTAGCTACTGGGGGAGCCCCTTCGGACAAAAACATCGTGCAAATATGATAAAATGTAAATATATGATCAGCATATAATTCTTGTAGACTCTTATAAAAAGATATATTTTATTTAACTGACTTACTTTAAGTACAAGTATTTATAAATTTCGGTTTTTACATATTGTTTTTTTTTTGTACTAATAGTTTCTTTTACAGAAACTATAGAATGTATTTGTTGTAACTTTTGTTCCATGCAGCAATATCTACCAATTATTTAAATTAATTTGATACCGCATTCATAAGTCGCAGATGCAAAGATGGCTTTTAATACTAGAACTATGGTTTGTTAATATAGGTACAAGTACGCAAGTGTAGCTTACTCTTTCTCTACTGTTTTATATAAACATTTCTCACGGCTTTCAAAAAATTTAAATAAATATCCACGGCCATTCACACAGCGGCATCTAGCCCCAAACTAAGCATCATCACCAGCCCATTAAACGGATCCGCCGAGTGTCACGGGCCTACTCGTAAAGGGTGTATAGACCTTAGTTGTCCACGTGGATCCAGTGTGGATTGGCCGAATTCACGCAAATCCTTTGAATCTCTTCGCAGGCGTGCGCAGGTTTCCTCACCATGTTTTCCTTCACCATAAGAGCGTCGGATAAAGTACGTTTATAATTTCGAAAATCCGAAAACACATACCATGTTTTCGGTACGTGGCGGGATTTTACATAGTAAACATCCTAACCAATACGAATAAACATGTTAATCGGGGATCGAACCCTTAACAGCCGCGATGTCTCAACCAATAATTACACCACATTGGTCGTTATATGGGCTTATAGCTGATGGGCAAGAATTAAAGGAGAATACACTGGCGTCCTTCTTTTATATATACTGATATTGTAAATTATTATTATTTACACCAATAACTTTAAGTTTGTACACATAGTACAATCCGATATACGTATCGCTTTTTGTGTTTATTTCTCCAACAACTGCTTTGATTTTCGCATAAGAGATTAGTACATTGAATTATTTTCAATAAGTAATAAATACATGTCGAATCAAAACCAATTTTACGGATTAAATTACGAATTAATTTGAGCACAAATGTGCTTGTCACTTGAAATAATTGGGAGTTAACTTCATATATTCAAGTGAGGTAAAAACGCACTTTACAAGCAATGCAAGTGGCTCATGATTAAATAATAACATTTTTTCTGGTCCATATTCATTAGTAAGTAATATTAAGTATGGGTTTGCTTGGTTCGAACATAGAATAATTGACTAATTGAACGAATATCGTCAGTGGTCCTATAAAACTCTGTTGATCCATTCAGGTACTATGATGACAAGGACAGACATAAAATGGCTACTGTCAGTGAAGCGACACCAGAAAGAACTTTTTCTACATTGCTCAGAATAAAATTGTAGCTAAGATTTTCTATGGTTGAAGATCGCCTAAATGGACTGCCACTTCTCCACCTCCATAAAAGCGTACCATTGATCTAAATGACGTTATAACGCGTTTTAGGAGAAGATTACGAAAATTTTACCAATTTGTGTAGTCATTAACATCATTACTGCCCAAAAAGTCCACTGCTGAACGAAGACCTCGCTTAAGGATTTTCACGTGGACCCTATTTCCTAGCAGTTGACATCCATTTGCTACCCGCCACCTTTACTAGATCATTCGTTCATCTGATGGGGGCCTACGTTTCGTGTCACAGCGGCCATCGGTTCTACGCACTATGTGGCCTGCCCACTGCCACTTTAACTTACTAATCCTATGGCTATGTTGATCTCTCTAGTTCTCCTACGGAGATCCTCGTTCCGGGTTTTATCGTGTAGGGAAACTCCTAACATAGCACTCTCCATTCCATAGCACGTTGAGCATTCTTGATCCTACTTAAGAAGCCCTTAACTGTCAACACACTGGTCAAAGGCCATCGTCTTGAGACACTAAGGTATTTTGACGAAAAAAATTTTAAATATATCTATTTTTTCTGTTTATATTTTGTTTGCAGGAAACTTTTATCAAACCACCTCTTTACTTTTGTGTCATTTAAAAAAACGATAAATCTTTCTCCACGGTTATGGTAAATAAATAGGCTGCCTCATTTCATGCATACTTCTGTGGATGTCTTCGAAAGAAGATGGCAATATGTATGTGTATATGTACAAGCTATTAGGTATTAAGTTTTTCAAGTGAACAAACATAAAAAAAGAATAAATATATAAATAATTGTACTTATACAGTACAATACTTACGTACATTAACAAAATACTTACTTTTTACAAATTGTATCTATTGTTATCAAAATTAAATTATAAGTTCTTAGCTTAACTACGACTATGTGACCCTCCTGGCGCCAAACCTGGATCCACCCTTACTTACATATCCATAATAATAATGTGATGTTTTTAATTAAATTGTGGTCTCTCCCTTCAACCTATCGCAGTCCATTGCTGGACATAGTTCTCCTCCATTTTGCCCCAAATATAAATCTATGTGTAAATTATTATGATAACTTATTCTCATAGTAAAAATCTGAAAAGACACCATAGCACTTTCGCGATACAGACTTTTTACGACTTTCTTTCTCTGGTTCGAATATGCCGTACGTATAACGAGGTGGTTCGTGGTGGAGGTTGCATGGATGTCTTTAATGATAATTTTGCTTTGTTCAATAGATTAACATCAGATTTCATAAAAACAAGTCATATGACCTCAACTTACTTCCACCAAACTAGTCCAAATTATTATGTGAAAGTTTACTGCTTGCTTTCGTTTTAACTTCTTTTGTGTTAGTTAGACTGTCTGCTGTAGATGATTTATTTGTATCATGCTGTGTACACTGAATTTTTAGATTGCTGTCTGGACAATTTGCTTAAATGTATTTGTATTTATGCTTGTATAACAGTAATCTGTCTGTGTACCGAAGTTAAATAATTAATTAGATAAATAAAGAAAACAAATTACAGACGAAGTTGTTGTGTGTAAGCTTAGGCAAAACCGAATGTAAATGTTTTCTAACTAGGTACTAATAATAATAGTACTGATTCCCAAATTGTACAATATAGTTTCTTTATTAAGCATTTTTTTCTATCATTGTATATTTTACAAACACGAGTCAAACTAAAGAGTGTTCGCTTGAACTGGCTGAATTTTGGATGAAACACAAAAGACTGATAAATAATTCAAATGCTGCTATACGTTCTCCGAGGAATTGACAAGAAATGAAAGAAAGGTTCCCGTGTATCATATCCAAGTAAATCAAATGACGTAATAGACAATAGACGAACTAGAGAGTTATTATTTGATGTATTTGAGTGTCATCTTGCATTTGCAAGTCTTTTGCAATTAAATTTAATTTACTAAGTAAAAGTATTTTTATTAAGAAAATTATATTTATTTTAACGCAGACTGCTGTTGATTGCCAAACTTTCGATAGTTGATCTCAGAAATCATCTCTCTTTTAGGAGCAAGGGCACTATCGATAGAATAAAACTATATATACGAGTTGTTATTTAAAGATTCAGCACCAATAGTTTTAATACTACCGATATAAATAGATATAACATGGTATTATTGTTTAATTTATATTGTTAAACAAAAGTGGATTGGACAACAAAACTGGAGTACACAACCATTCAACATTTTACGAACTACTTTGCTGATTACGTGATCTGATATTGCATTGATGCATTGAGTTGGTTTTCTATTTTTTTTTTTTTTTATTAATAAAGTTTATATAAGTAAAAAAAATGGACAAAGATGGAAATAAAAAAAAAGTTTTTTTTATAAAAACGATAAATATAAGGAATTGCAATACGAGTAAGTTGTGTGAGCACACGCCATGACTCCACGTCCATTACTCTTTTAAACACCCCTACACAGTATATGCATTGTTATGTTTGTATTAAAAAAATACTACTAAGAATCAACAGGCCAAACCACTGAAGCGCTTTTTTTTTTCAAAGCATCAAAACTCATATTTTTAGTTTAGTATTTAAAACATTTTTTATTATATTTTTGTATATTTCTTGACGTTCATAAGTGCTTTTTGTAAGCCTAATTTGAAATAAATGTTTTTGACTTTGACTTTGAGTTATTAAGATATTTTAAAAACATCCCTAAAGTTAAAGCATGTATTTTGAAGTAAGGCATAAGAATAATTAAAAGAAAGCGTCCTGCGGTATCAAATATTTTCCTGGAATAAAACTTAGCCTATGTGCTAAGTGCTTATCCATTGTGATACTGATAGCTTACTTAATTCCAAATTTTATTAAAATCGCTTCGATAGCACGCAGTTGGCGCGATGCGCTATGTATCTTAGCTGCGCATTGTATATTTTTCCCTGAAATAAAAAGTTTTTTTCTAAAATAAAAGTAGATTTTGTGCTCCGTATTCATACTCATTATATGCATATAGTAAAAAACGGCTATTTTAATTTGACATACAAACACTACCATTTATATGTAGGTATAGATTGCAAATATTAATTGAATAATTATGGTTGCTTTCTTGTTGCATGCAAAAATAACAATGTTCAAGCAGTATTTAATCAAAATCAAGACAACAATGAGTAAAGTACAATATATTTAGGGAAGGAATTTTAAGTAGCGATAGGAACAACTACGTTCAGCTCATTAATCAACGTCACGGCATCACCGATTTTCGCAACTCGTGTTAAGTATAGTTATATATATAGGAACCCATACTAGCTCCATATAAAATATATCAACATGAAACGATCTATATAATGCGATACTTTAAGCTCTTATGTTTGCTTTTCGAAAAGACACCTTACTATAGTCGCAACAATATAGGTATTACATTAACTATTAATCGTTCTTATACATTTAAAGCCCACCGTAGAAACTCCGATTAGATTTCAATCTAACCCCGCCTGATTGCGCAGCATCCTGCCATTTAGCATACTAGTATCCAGCATTCAGCTGAAGTGTACTTAAGATTAGCATGACAAGTTTACGGTCCGAATTCCCTTGGTGATGAAGTTCATTGTTTACTTAGACGATAAGGTAGTTACGTCATCACTAAGGGAATTCGGTAAAATCGTTTTTTTTTCATATAAAAATTTACATTTTTATCATAGTCGCTGATTTAAAAAGCATCTCTAATGTGTTATACAATTCTTCTAAAACTTTAAATTCAAACATATTATACAGGATATTGTCCTATAAAGTAAACTTGTGTATGCAACGCCTATGTAGTCAGAATACTATATTTATATGACTAAATGATAATTAGTAAATGATAGCTTAACATTAGATATAATACTTAACTATTTCAAGACCTAGCTTTGTTTAGTGTAAGAGCAATCCTTTACGAGGCAGTTTATCATGAATAAGGTCATCAAATAAATTGCTATTTTGTTACTCAATTACTTTACAATATATTTTACTTTTATTAATGTAATGATCAGTACCTATGTATAGCACACACTTCTTTTATTGAAACGAATATTCCTTACTTATACCACTTAGGTATATAAAACCTTTTTGATGTATAAGATTTTAAATATAGAACAGGAATTATTATACGATATTGATCTCTAAAAGTATAAAAACGGGTATAACAAAAAAAACCATAATATTCCTTTTATGGTATAAAATAAAAAAAAACCAATGGCACTCAATAAATATGTTTTTATCGAAATGGTGACAGATTATTTTCGGTAGGTCTAAATTTTCCTCGGGTTCATTTCCCATGAGAGCAATGCTTTTCTAACGAACCTGTTTTTTATCCTTCTGTGTATTCAATTATACATATATTTACCTGACAAGGTACTTAATCTCTTTTGTTAGGACCTATGTTCGATCGTTTTCCCTTGTGCCTCCAATAAGTACTCCCTTAGATTAAGCCCTTGGGCGTTCGAAATTTGAAATTACAATTTACAACTAATTTGTGTACTTAATTAAATGAACAAAACGGGTTGCTAAGATAATGATCTTTACTATTGTTAGGAGAACAAGGCCGGGTAAAAGCATCCGGTTCTTGTTCCCTAACTTTCTTATCTTAAAGTTATCCAAACGTCCCATTTTACCGCAGTGCTGATGAACACAAAACTCATATCTAAAGTAGTGGACATTTATTATAAACTTTAATAATTTATTATAAACTTAAATAAATTTGTTACAGATACTTTTAGATCGTCAATTGTTATTATTATTATATTTTTTATGACTCTACCACCGGTTCGGAATAAGTAAGAGCTTCGAGAAGAGCTGGCAGGAAACTCGAGTTACTCAAACTGTAACTGACCGACTTCTCATAAAGATATAACGAGTGGAGAATGCGATTATTACAATAATGTTGAATTGATATTATCGTGATTTGTACTACGTTATGGTAGTTTTACAAAAATAAGAAATAAATAACTTATACGTATGTGTCTTAACTAGTCTGTTTTGGCAATTAAATGTACATTTAACTTGTTCTTAGGATTTTCGGTAAAAGTGCTTGAAATCAAAATATTTTTTAACAAAAGAACTTACTTCAAACAGTAAAATAAAACAGAAAAAATAAATTTGTCCTGATAATATTTCCATGCTATCTACACTTTATTGTTTATCCATTATTATAATCCATTTTGTGGTGTATACATAATAGTTTTATGTTTACATCATGTTTTTGTTGTCTATTAAATTTATAACAAACTATCTCTTGCTAGTTTTTGAGTAAATTGAAGGCAAAATTTTCATTTTTATGGATAACTTAGGTATCATCATCATCATCAGCTCATTTAACGTCCCCACCGAGGGGCATGAGCCGAGTAAGGGTGTTTAGGCCTTAGTCGTTCACGCGGGCCCAGTGCGGATTGGACGACTTCACGCACAACCCTTGAATCTCTTTGCAGGCGTGCACAGTTGTCTTACGATGTTTTCCTTCACCGTAACAGCGTCGGATAACGTACATATAATTTTAAAAATTCGAAAATATAATATTGGTACGTGGCAGGATTAAAACCACAGCCCTCCCGGTAGGAGGGTAACAGTCACACCATTGAGCCACCGACGCTCTATCGGTATATGTTTTCACAAATAACTTGGTATACTATTGATTCTTAAAAAACTGCTCGAAAGGGCCATTGCAGATATCTAAACAATAAATTAAGTGACCCATTTATTCCTATTCAACCTATCGCAGTCTACTGCTGGACATAGGTCTCCCCCATTTTTCGCCAGATGTCCCGGTACTCCTCTTTTCTCATCCAGCCTCCACCAGCGACCTTTCACAAGTCGTCGGTCCATCGGGCCGGAGGGCGCCCTACGCTACGCTTGCCGAGACGCGGTCGGTTCTGCGACATACGTGACCAGCCAACTGCCACTTCAACTTGCTGATCCGGCGGGCTATGTCGGTAACTTTAGTTCTCTTACAGATTAAATCATTTCAAATCTTATCCCTAAGAGCATAGCTCGCTCCATTGCGCGTTGAGTGACTTTGAACTTGTGAACCAATCCCGCAGTCAGTGTCCATGTCTCAGCTGCGTATGTACGTACGGGTAGGACGCATTGCTCAAAGACTTGGCTTTAAGCATAGCGGAATCATCGACTCATTTAGGCTATTCAACATCTCAGCAAACTCTTCCGATGACTCTGCAACGATGACGATATCGTCAGCAAAGCACAGATTAGAAATACGTTGACGTTGACGCCTCGTTCAGACCAGTCCAGGGTCTTGAAGACATCCTCCAATGCATTTGTAAACAGTTTCGGGGATATAACATCCCCCTGTCTCACACCACGACGCAATTGGATGGGTCTTGTCCGCGTCTTGGATCTGAACGGTCATCGTCGCAGCGTTGAAGAGACACTTCATCACCTCGATATATCGCCAGTCGATACCGCATCACTGCAGAGCCTCCAGAACAGCCCAGGTTTCGATGGAGTCGAAGGCTTTCTCGTAGTCCACAAATGTCATATCCAGCGGCTGGTTATACTCTTCGATCTTCTGTATAAGCTGCCGAACAGTATGGATGTAGTCCACGGTGCTGTAGCCTTTTCGAAACCCAGCCTGCTCCGGTGGTTGGGATTCGTCGAGTCTTATGGCGAGACGGTTCGCTACAACTCTGGAAAACAACATATAGACGTGGCTCAGAAGCACTATCGGTCTATAATTCTTCACGAGAGTTTATTCACCCTTTTTGAAGAACAAGACGACGACGCTTCTGGACCACGCCTCCGGTATAGTACCCTGGTGGATGACGGCATTAAAGAGCTCAACTATTGTCCACCGGCTTTTAGGAGCTCTGTCGTAATACCGTCATCACCCCGGGGCCTTCCCATTTCTAAGTTGCTCCAGTGCTGCACTAATCTCACTGACGTCAACATCCGACACATTTATTAAAAACAATAAATAATTTAACTAAGTTTTTGTTCAAAAGGGCATATATAACATACCTATGCCTAAACACACTCGAGCACAATAATACACGATCCACAAGCCGATAATGACGTTCCTCTGTACGTGTGTCTTTGTGGGTAACGTGGGTACTACTTAAGGCGCATGTCCAGTTGTTTCTCGTTGCTATCCAGAGCTGTAAAATAGGAAATACCATATAAAATTGCTAATAATACATAAATATTTTTATAAAACAGTATTTGCGAGTACTGAGTTATACAGAAACATAGACGGTTGAGAACTATACCCGACACGTAGATACCTACTAATGTGTTTTCGAACTTTCGAAATTATATTTGCGTTATCCGACGCTATTACGGTGAAGGAAACCATCGTGAGGAAACCTGCGCACGCCTGCGGAGAAATTTAAAGGTTGTGTGTGAAGTCAGCCAATCCGCACAGGGTCCTAAATGTGACGTTTATTGAGCTGACGATGATAAAATATCAAAAATGTTAATTTAATTGATTTACATCACAAGGTTGCATTTGAAAGTTAATGTCATTGTACTCACTGAATGGTGGTGCGATGAAAACTCAGTGACACCAATCATTAGCGGTTTTGATCTTTATTTTAGTAAACGATCATTCAGTTAAAGCCATGGTGTCATCATGTCTGTCAAGGACGATTTAATGGTCTATTCTAGGACGAAACTCAAGCGTTGATCATCACTTAAGTAGAGTGAGAATGGGATAGCGCTCTGTACGATAAATAGCACCATCCCTTTCTTACTTCATTTAAGTAAATATCAACGTTGAGTTTCGTTCTAAAATACGAGCCTTAGTTACGGAAATGGAATTGTTATAGGCTAATTGTCTGGGAGCAAAAATAGGCAATATGATTTTATTTGATATATACCGACCATTTTGTTTTTTAAATTCCAACTCCCTTCCTGTACTCCTAAAATACATATCTGACAAGCACTGGATCTCGAAATATCATACATCAATTATGACTGTCATGACCAGTCTGGAACCATCAATTTTGATATCATATATCATAAAATTTATTTTTTGTCCCAAAAAAACATAAATATACTTTCAAGTATATTGTATGTTTTTTGGTACATAATATTTGAGCGTTATATATTAGAATACTAAATTGTCGATTCATAGTACATGCATTGTATTATAGCGCAGCCGTTGGGCTGCCATGAGACTGTCATGACGAATGAAATTCGAAAATTTCAGAGTATCTAAGGTAAATAACGTAAAAGACATCGAATAAATGGATTACACTCATGGTACTGAACAAATAATAATGATTGGCAGTTCTGACGAATGATTTCAATATAAAACAAATTTTAAGATGTGTGGAAAACAATATAAAACAATCGCTGGATTACGCCTCCTTAAATGTTAAATGCGATCGATTTGAACCAGCTAGATTCATATTTACGAGTAATATAAGATGGATCCAACCACAGATTTCCCAATACAGGAGATGGGGCAAGCCGCGTTTAAAGTGCGACAACTGTAAGCTCAACGAGCATACACTGGCTACCAGTTTACGCTCTGTGAGACGAGTCAAGACGCACGAATATGAGAAGAAATTACCGTTTTTTTTCCAAAATGCCATCCTGTGCAATTGTAACATGCCATCATCGCAATGAATCAGTAAATTTACCAAGAAATATAATAACTTTTCACAGGTAAGAACCGAAAAGAAATTGCGACACTAGGACTGCCTATAAACTTGGCGGCTTGTCCAGTCTAGATGTATATTCTGATGGCTGTGGATCCAACCAAATTAATTTTCGTTTCTTATTTGTGGCTCCATAAATAAATATTCACTGACATTCACACAATTTTAGTACTGCACGGATTTCGAACCTGTAACTCTTGGTGAAATAACCGACGTCTCCACTACTTACTACACGAAATGGTCCATCATCGAAATAAACTTTGCAACTGAAACAAAAGGCAAAATATATATGATGCCCTATGCAACGGTTGCAAGACTGCCTTAAATTTTTGACATTAATATCAGACAAACAGATCGAGAAACATCAGTTTTCTAGAGCTAATAATTCAAAGCCAAAACACGAAGAATATATTCTTGCGTTACAATAGCGTGATTAATATTTCGCTACAGGATTAAATAATAAAGGTATAGTGAGATACTCAGGTCAAGGTAAAACAACGAGGGCATTTGAAATATGAAAAAGTGGACAAGTTTGAGTCGGACTAGCCCACCAAGGGTTCCGTAGCAGCAGGTACAATAATATAAAAATGTACTTAGGCACCTACCTCATCATAGGTATAGTCCTTAGTCTTTCACGCGGGCCCAGTGCGGAATGGCAGACTTCACGAGCAATCTTTCTCTTTTCTCCTCGTAGGTGTGCGCAGGTTTCCTCACGATTTTTCCTTCACCGTAAAAGCATCGGATAAACGTACATACATCTATTATAATTTCGAAAACTCGTAAAGACGTTGGCTGTTGTGATTGTTGTGGTGGCCGGATTTGAACCTGCACCCTCCAGATCGAAAGGCTAAAAAAGTAGTAATCTCCTTTTTTAAAGTCGGTTAAAATTTATATACAAAATTAGCATAAATAGAAACAGTTTCAATTATGCTCCCATTTCTAAATATAATGTCTTTACAAGTTTTAAAATTTTTTCTTGCGGATTTTCTTACGATCTAGGCAATGTTTGCTCTATGCTATTCATTTTTTGACTAACTCTGCTATTTTTCTAACAGTTTTAACCGTTTTTGCACTATTTCTCATTTTTATTTATTTTAGCGTGATGTTACTTAACATGTAACTTTACTTATTGAGAGGAACATTCAACACTGAAAACATTGAAGAATAATATTGATTATTTAAACATCAACTAGCGCAAACAAACTCCTCAGCTTTACAACTTAAGTATATATAGTATGTGCTATAGATACATCTTTAGTATGTAACATCTGTTATGTCGTGTAAAGTTTCTCATGGCAGTGGAAAACCGGTGTGTAAAGACGTAGGGAGCCCCGTTGACGCCAGCCTCTGATTCCAGCTGCCAATAATACGTACGTGACCGGCATCGCCAGCCGACTCCACCATGTTATGAACAATATATTTGTGTACACCCGTATCCGCCTATCTGCCACATCATGATCAGCTACGAAACATTTTGACGCTTATATTTTACAAGTACCTACTTGCTTACATATTTTACCTATACTGTATTAGAGGCATGATTATATATTAACTGTTTAAATAAAAGTACATGGTGAAATAGCAACAAAGTTAAGGTATACTTAATGCCACCTATGATGTCATACATAAGCTGGAATAATTGGTGTGATAATCAATTTATAGTAAAGTGGAAATCAAAATTAGTCAATACTATAAACCTTGAAAAGCTCTAAATTAGTCGTCCAGATATCACTAGCATGAAATATTTATTTTTAAATAAATTGACAGAAAATTGTTATAGAGATTTCTCAAATACCTAAATGAAGCAGACGTAGGATACTATTGATCGTAGTCCTGTGGAACGTGACACAAAATATGGCGTAAGAATTGGCCCATTTATTACTTTTAAGACGGAGCAAAATTCACTGGAGTCAGCTAGAGCTAGTACATCATACTAATATTATAAGGATGAAAGGTTTTGAGTGGGTATGTTTGTAGATTTATATATGATATTATGTATCATGTATATAAATACATCAACATTTATTATACAATTTAAAGAATAATACAATCATATATTCATTGTTCTGCTAGTACATTGCAGTGTATTTTTAACCCCCGACGCAAAAAGAGGGGTGTTATAAGTTTGACGTGTCTGTCTGTGAGTGTGTCGTCTGTGGCATCATAACTCCCGAACGCATGCAATGATTTCAATTTGTTTTTTTTTTATTAAAGGTGACTTATGTGCGAATGTTCTTAGACATGTTTGATAAAAATCGGTTGAGCCGTTTAAAAGTTGTGAGGAGTAAAAGTGGGGAGAGAAACCGAATGACTGCAAATATACTTGGGATCAGTAACAATGTGACCTTTAGCTTATTTATAGAAAGAAAAACTAGTAATTAATAAGTAAAATAGCGAACGAGCTTGACCTTAAATGTAATCTATACCCTTGCAAGAATCTAAATTGTAGTAAGTAAATTATAATATACTTACTAAAATCTAATTTAACCTAACCTACCTATAAAAAGTATAAAATAAAAATTAAATTAAAAATTTAAAAGACCCCCGACACAAGAACTTAAGTAATTTCCCTTTAAAAAGTAAAAAATAATAAAAGAAACTTAATGTTAAAGTACCTAAGAATCTATCAATAATTCTAAAAAAAAAACGTCGCGTTGGGGGACTGAACTTGATATGAAAAATATCGTAGATAAGAAAGAAAAAATTAGGAGCGGTCCCCCAACGCGACGTTTTTTTCTTAGAAATAGATTTTTAGGTACTTTAACATTAAGTTTCTTTTATTATTTTTTACTTTTTAAAGGGAAATTACTTAAGTTCTTGTGCCGGGGGTTTTTTAAATTTTTAATTAAATTTTTTAAAGGTACATGTAATAAAGGCGGTTTGAGCACAATGAAAGGTTTGTACAATGGCATGAAATTGGAAAACTTGTTCCGAGCTCAAATTTAATGAACGATAATTATAAGCCCTCACAAACGTTTCCAAGTATAGAAACACCTATGAATTGAGTTTTGAAATTTCCTCATCTGAAAACCGCCTCTGACGCGTGGATACGGTGTTTTCCGTTATTTGAGAGGCGCACGTAAGATACTGTTGTCATAAACAGTTATTAATCATCATGTCACCGTTGTTACTTCAAAGGTTCGCTTAATCTACTGCGAATGGTTTGGGCATCCGCGCCATTACTCAAAGTGCTCATTTTCACATTTCTGTCCGACATGTTTCTAATATGCTGACGTGCAATACTTCATTTCAATGTTTCACGTAATTGACAAATTTTATTGATTTTTTTAAATGTACGACGTTAGTAAAAATGTGTCACAAAACAATCATACTATAGGTACCTTGTAGAACACACAAGTATTTTTTGTTTTTGTCACAAGTTTTAAATCTCTCAACAGGCATTAAGCTATGAATGGGGTTTATTTTAGGGATATAATTAGAAATGATGTTATTCGTAAGAAAACTAATATTATCTCCCTGGGTTACCAAGTTAAAGTGACAGCGGGCTACTTTCGTAAGTATGTCGCAATATGAATTCTAACGTGGAGTCTGCATCAAGGCCAACATACTCGTAGCATACTATGCAATTAGGTCCTATTAGAACTCCCCCAGGCCGAGAGACCGACGACTTGAGAATTATTGCTGATTGGAATAATAATAAATAATAATAATTAATCATTTATTCATAACCCAACAGTGATATCTTTACAAGCAGTATGCATAATACATTGTTCGGTGTTTATATTACAATGCTGATTCAAAGGGTGAGTCCCTGACATGGAAACTAGTAAAAACTGTATTTCCCATATCAGTGATTCCTCGATATTTTTACAAGATTGTACATGTTGTAAGTTGTATTAAATGCAACCATATGATAATGACGTTATGACAAAAATGAACACTTACAAAAATAAAAAGTTGTGTGTCTATGTTAGTGTGCGTTTGTGCGTATGACTGTGTTAGTGTGTGTTGTGTGTGTTGTGTGTGTGTGTGTGTGTGTGTGTGTGTGCGTGTGTTGCGTGTGTGTGTGTGTGTGTGTGTGTGTTTGTGTGTATTTATGTATGCGTCTGTGTGTTTGTCATGTTAGCGTTTATGAAGTTATGATTGGTATGAGCCATAACATTGTCTATTATTTAAGGAGATTTTCGGTATCCAGATATGCCATAATAATAAGATTATACGTAGTTTTCCTCAAAACTATTTAGAGTATAAATATGTGAAAGTCTATGTATTTTTATTGTGTTTAGGGAGGGTATTAACAGAAGTGAGATACATATGATTCGAACTCATTCAATGCATGTACGGGGTGCTCATCTAGAAAGAGATCTTCTCATATCATCACGAGGGATGACGTTTTTTAACCAGATAGGATTAATCGTTTCCGGCCACTAATCTAATCTACTCTTAAACACCTAGTTAGTATCCGAATGTAGCCAATCCTAGGAACCATAAATACATGGAAGGATGACTAAAATAGCAACTGCACTGCATATGTTCATTCCTTTTTTCCTTAACGTATTTTATAGTGGGTGAGAAAGAGACATGTGTTACGAGTCGTTTCATTATCTGGTACGTTGTCACAACTTGATTTGATTGATGAATTTGCTAATGAAGGGAATGAATTATTATATTTTATCGATAGTTATGGAATCTGAAAATATTGATAATGTGCTCTAGCGTGGGTACTAAATATTTGGCTCTCAATTTCGAGGTCGTGGGGTCAATTCTCACGGGGATTACTATTATGTAAGCTTCGATGGCGTCCTTCTCGAGGTTGTGCAAGAATATGTTTCCTTAGACCAAACTATTCAACTTGGCCATAATAACTTCGTGGGGAAAGCTAGGAGGTATCAGTTGGCTGGGCGGCATTTGACAAGTTACGTCAGGTCTTCAAGTCGACGATTCCGTAATGCTTAAAAATTAAAGTCTGAGCAATGCGTCCTACACGTACCAACATACACAGGTGAGACATTGACATGGACTACGAAACTGGTTCACTAGTTATGTCACTCAACGGTCAATGGAGGGGGCTATGCTCGGGGTTTCTCTTAAGGATAAAATCAGATTTACTAGGTGGAGACTCGATACTGAGTTATCTAGGTAGGTACTACCGCAGCGCTAGATATCGTCCCGTTAAATAAGAGTGCTATGCACTATTGTGTTTTGGGATGTAGACACTGTAGTTAGTAAAATTACCGGGTATAAGTGACCTAACATCATCCCATTACACACCTCAAAGATAACTGTATATCTTCACTATTTGATGGATCTTAATATACATCCATACATATAATATACACATTCCTCTTCAATCACCCTATCTACTAAAAAAATTGTCAAGTGCGAGTCGGACTCGCCCGTCGACGATATCGCGGCAGCAAATAACAAACTAAAATATTTTTATTTACTTAGGCACCTACTACAGTTTCATCACTGCATAGTATAAAGCAAAGTCGCTTTTTTGTCCCTATATATGTGCACTTAAATATTTATAAATACGCAACGGCTTTTGATGCGGGTTTTTTAAATAGATGGAGTGATCCAAGAGGAGGGTTCGTATGTATAATAAGATCCATCAAATAGTGGGGATATACAGTTATCTTTGAGGTTTCTAATGTGATATCGTAAATCATTTCATTTTTTCCGTTTACTTTGCAAACGCAGGCTGCATCCTACATTATTTATCAAAATAATGTACCAAGTATTGTACACATTGAAAAGGTCTACAGCATACGATGTCAATGAATGTTTTTGTAGAAGAGCAGATGGGAGCGTGCCTATATAATATGCAATATTACCATCGCACCCGTGCGAAGCATGGGCAGGTCGCTAGTCATTAATATGAGAAAGAAAGTGGTTCACAGTTTATGACGTAAAAGGAACGTTTCCATATATTTTGTATGAGATTATTGATATGTGACGTCATTGCTCACTATTATAAATTGACCTAATATCTATTCGTTTCAGTTTATTCAAAAATACAATATTGCAAATAAACAACAGTGGTCAATGAAACGACATATAAAATAAGGTGCGCTTTTATTATAAAAAAAGGGTTAGTATTTTATTGCGGATGGTGGAGAATACCGAATTAAATCAATTTCGAAAAAATTGAATGGAGGTACAGCATCAAATAATTGTCGGGGCAGAAGTGCTTAGACAGATCCTGCTGTGGGTCTTCCAGTTCCAGTTGGGTCTCCCGACTCGTCTCATCCACTCTTGTTTCATCTTTTCATCCTTTGGGAAACTGTAATATTATAAAAGACCTTAATATATCTGCTGTTGCTTCGCCGGAAAGCCTAACTAAAATATCGATATGTAAAAGCCACATCACTAGTTGAAATGTTTACCTAGAAAATTTAATTAGGATTTTTTGGAAAAAAGTAGACAAATACTGTTTTGGCTTTTATTTGAAAAGTACAACTATAAGTAAGAAACATTTATATTATAGTTTACCCACATTTCCTGATTTATTTAATATAAATTTAACTGAAAACTCACGAATGAAAGTGAATCTTTTCACCACTGCTTTCTTTTCTTCCCGAATGTGAACAACAGCCGTCAATTACACAAGACATGTTTTTATGACCTAA
This sequence comes from Leucinodes orbonalis, assembly GCA_019425675.1. Classification (NCBI taxonomy): domain Eukaryota; kingdom Metazoa; phylum Arthropoda; class Insecta; order Lepidoptera; family Crambidae; genus Leucinodes; species Leucinodes orbonalis. The sequence goes on from PQWD01002655.1 coordinate 21,075, forward strand.
AACACTTCATAAGGAACGAGCACACATAAAGATAAATCACTATCTGAGCGCAAATTAAACAGAACATAATTAATTTTTCGAATAACCTTTAGGCCAAAACTACCGACTTGACTTTCAGTTGTGCAGTTACAATACTTGTGATTTTTGAGCGCTACATAATACATAGTAAAAGTCTCAGAGGTTTGATTAAAACTATAACATACACTTTACTGCTAACAAGTACACAAGAAAAAGAATAGTAACATACCTACAAGAATTAAAATACTACTGTAGGCAAAGGCAAACTTTGGGTAGGGACCAAATTATAAAAATCCTAATCGAAATTGAAAATTTCATCGATTTAAAATTTAATCGAAAAGCGCTCAATTTTCTGAACTTTATTAGATTTGACTGTATTAATTTGTGCTTAATGACCTGACTCAATCTGACCTGATTATAATGAAAATTGATAACACTCAAATTAAGTTTAACGAAAAACATATTTTTCCACAGGCATATCATTATAAAAAATCACAAGCAGATTCAGATTATGAATTTCAGAATCCCTTAAGGATTTTTTCTAGCCGTAGTATGGCTTTCGTCTGCTTAAACGAGGCCTTTTGTCTAGGTATCCTTTTCTCTTACGAGTGACACAGTCATTAAAGACAGGGCGTCTTTAAAAAATACTCTGTCACTGCCACTCATTACTTGTTGATCGAGCGATTTATGGCATATGATTGTATTTACAAAATTAATGCGAATATACCGTTTATGCGAGTATGATTTTTTAGTTTACCAACATAAATTTTGTTTCAGTTAACAAACAACACCCTGCGGGCTTAGCTGGGAACGGCTCGGTAATTTTCCATAAGTAAACCAATTCTTGATATTAGGCCATAATCGAAATTATCAAAATGATTTCGGAATACTTTAGCAACATACTTTCGAAATCTTATGAAATGAAAAATGAAAATAAGTCTACTGACATTATTACAACGCCATTCAGCAATTTCAAAGATACCTACTATGTGCCTAATATATTTTTTGCCTATTGTTTACAATAAAAAAAATCATCTGGAGCACGGTAGAGCCACAACCAAGCAAGGGCGGCACTACCTACCTTTTCTTGAAGTGTTTCGTCGTGTTTTGGCACTCTCATAGAGTTGGTTTCCAAATTGCAACTTTACCTTTTTATGTAGTAAAATATGAAAATATATCACATTTTTTCATTACATTCACTCATCTTGACGATAAGTATAACAAACAAAAATCACGCATCATCATCTCATTTTCCTAATTTTAAATTGACACCAAACCCAATCAGGTACAATACAAATAATAATCATCTTTATTTTTTCTCAAAACAAACTAATGTTTAAGGGTAATCCCTCGCATCTATTACAATTCGATTTGATTCCCTTTCCTACTGTTTTTGCGAGACTGATGCCTAAGATAGTCAATACGAGTTACATGTTTCATATATGTGTGTTTAAATACTTAAGATAAAATAATAATAATAATAAACTTTTATTGCCCATAAAACATATTACAAGGGAAAACATGGACAGAACAAAAAGTGTACAAATAAGGCGGTCTTATTACTAAAAAGAAATTTCTTCCAGACAACCTTCAGAAGAGGATAGTTTCTTAATAATGATTAATTGGCTGTGCAAAAAGTTTAGAACCTAAGTTATATAAAAATAATTAAATACAATAAATATAATTTCAAAACGTACATACACAAATACATACATATAAACAGTATCAACGCATATACCTTGGATGAAATATTATATACATACATTCACATAAGTGCTATCAAACTATAAGAAGAGAAAGAAAAGAAGAGAAATTTAAAATTTCGGTGTCAAGTATGAGTAATTACGGGGGAATTAGAGACAGGAAATATGATTTAACACGAGATTTGAAAATAGGTAAGAGTGAGAATTTTGAATAGATACGGGAAGAGAATTCTCATAATATATGGAGCGAACAACGAAAGATTTTGAAAAATAACTGGTGGAATGTAAAGGGACAGTAAGATGAAGTTTCCGGCAAGATTGCGTTCTCACTTTTAGAAGAAGAAGAAAATTAAAGAATACCTTGAGGTAAGTGGAGAACACGGATGAAGAAAATTTAAAGAAGAGAAAGATATGTAGATCGCGTCGTCGACGAACATTAGCCATTTCAACTGTGCCCGATATTGAGACACATGATCGTATTTACGCAGCCCGAAAATAATGCGTATACCGAAGTTTTGGAGGCGCTCAAGCTTACTCAGAAAGCGATTCACTTATGTCAGAATAGCAACCAGTCCGCATAGTCCAGGATAGGCATAAGCAGATTTGCACAAGAGCAATTTTAGTAGGTATAGACAGAAAATTCCGAAGCGAGAGAGAGAACTCGCTGATGCAAATATTTTCCTGCACACCTCACCGACATGGTTCTCCCAATTAAGATAACTATCCATAGAATACCTAGATTTTTCACAACTTTGCTAAAGGGTATATTGACTCCCATCAAAAATAATAGAGGGCATTAAATCCCAATCATACGTGAAACCAACCACGAACTACCTATACAATGACCTGAGTTTTATTTGGTTGACCTTGAGCCCAAAAGCTTCACTCTATTCCAAAACTCGAGATAGATCAGCATTAATGTATGAATTACTTTGTGGAGACTGTCCAAGCTACCTGCGAATAAATTTGGGAAATCATCTGCATATAGATGGTAAAAAGAAGTGAGATTATGAGTAATAGTATTAATAAAATAGAAAAAAGGAGAGGGGACAGAATACCACCTTGCGGGACGCCAGAGGAAACAGAACGCCATGCAGAAAATGAATTCTCAACCCGAATGCGCTGTTTTACAATTATACTATAATAATTCTGTGCAAACACGAATTGATGAAATGGTTGGAAACATTGAAGAATCATTGTGCGATTACCTGAGGACAAGTCAATTCTCAATTCAGCTCGATGAGTCCACTTTACCAACTAATGAAGCATTGTTGTCTTACGTGAGGTTTTTAAAGATGAGAAAATATGTGAAGAACTATTATTTGCTAGAATTTAGAGACCGATACAAAAGGTGAAACCATATTCAATTCATTGGAAAAGTTTTGCGATGAGAAATAGATTCCTTTGAAAAATATTATTTCAGTTGCTACGGATGGCGCTCCGGCTATGACAGGGTGTCATAAAGGATTCATAGCGTACTTAAAAAATAAAATTTCAGATGTCCTTGGTGTACATTGCGTTATTCATAGACAACATTTAGTTGCTAGAAACTTAAGTGAAAAACTATTTCAATCACTGCAATATGTCATCAAAGCAGTCAATAAAATCCCGCAACAGCTCTTTGAATGATGATAGATTATTTCATCAGCTTTGTTTATAATGACGAGGATTCACCATTTGTTGTTTCATACTGAAGTCGTTTGGCTATCGAGAGGCAATTGTCTGACTCGATTTTACAACCTGTTATAGAGTTCTTGGAAACTTAAGATACTTAATTGCACGACAAGCTCATAACATCAAAAAATGATATAGCTTACATGACAGACCTGTATAAATTGTTCAACGACATGAATCTCCAATTGCAATGCGATAAACTAAATTTAATTAAAACAAAAAACGTCGTTGCTGCTTTCGCAGCCAAACTGCTTCTTCACAAAAAAATCTGGGCAGACGTGAGTTTCACAATTTTCCAAATTTTGAACTTGGAAATACCAGACTGGGTGTTGGATCCGTTTTCAAATGTCAACACAGCAATGTCACCTCAGCTGGAAAAATAACTTATAGAATTGACAACAAACGAGGAAATAAAAATCAATTCAAAATATGTTACCAAGAATTTTGGCTACAAAAATCGATCCCGCAATTGTGCCCTGGATTGTGGTCAATCGTTCAACGAATCTTGATAGCATTCCCATCGTCATATTTGTGTGAACGTGGATTTAGTGCTGTGACAACACTGCTTACTAAAAAGCGAAATCGTTTGCTTGTTACCGAACGTGGCGACTTGCGACTGTTCTTGAGTAAATTGGAACCTGATATCAACAAACTTATTAAACAGCATCAGATTCATCCATCCATAGTTTTTATATAAGGATTGATTATTTTAGTTATATTTTTAATAAAAGATGCTTTGTTTTAATACTATAAAGTTGCGTTTCAATAATCATTCTTATTGGCAGTAAGAGTTTGCCTGAGACCTTAAGCGCCGTTGTATGTTACCTACTACGCTCAGGTTTCAAGTTGCGGGTTATAGTAAAAGTTTCGTTTAGAATTCTCCGTTAATATACATACATAGGTCACAATAATTAATTAATTCAATTTGAAGTTAGAGTGGTTTTTAAATAGTTGGAAAAATGGGGGCGCTAAAAAAATATTTATTCTCAAAGTAGGCAGTAGACAAAATAAGTTTGGGAACCACTGGTATAGTGTATAGGTATATAGGTTTATTTGTATTTTAGCGAGTATTTGAATATTTATATGTATATGTATGTGATGTATTATATATGTGTATTTGCTGAGGCATTCATAACTATATTTTTATTGTTTGATTCGACTGCTTATTTTGGTTATTGAAACTTTACCTGTGGGGGTTTGTTATTGGCTCTTTATTTTAAATGTTCATTGTAACTATAGCTGTAAGCCACCCTGTTAAAATAAAATAAATTAATATACATACTAATATAGTTATGGAATAATATGCAGCAACTTTTCGGTTTCATCTTAATTTTTAACGCAACAACAGCCGGATGACCATTCGTTTTGCAAGTATGGGCAATGAGATTTTATTACAAGGTCATAGGTATGTACATACTATAAGCGAAAATATTTTTTAACAAAAAATACCGACTTAAAACTAAAAAGCTTAAAATATATTTTTAGCCGGGTTGAAATAGTTTAATAATTCTTTCAAATTTTTTATGGCGCTGGCAAATAAACTACTACACTATATTATGAAGTTTGTTTGGCACATACATCAAGATTATGAAAGATTACTTATTTAGACCTTTTTGTCTCTTTGATTGAATATAGACAAGTTTCTACTAAAAACATTGACGTACCAAGTACGTTCATATTATTATATTTTAAAGTAAATGATCCTTAAATATTTGAAAAAAAAGGCAAGATAAGAGCGTATAATAATTGAATACGAGTAAGCTTACATTGCTTGCAAAAATGCAGTATCTAATGTTATAGCACTGAATTATAAGATGTACTATTATGTGCAAATCGACTAAAACTTGAACGCCAGTTCATCCTGTGGTAATAAACTATGATCTAGTTGGTCTTTCTTAATCGCCAATTATATATAGTAAATAATAATAAATATCCACTGATTTACACAGCGCCATCTAGCCCAAGTTAAGCGTGAAGCCTGTATTATGGGTACTAAACAACGATAAATATACTTAAATACTTTTTTTTCGTAAATTACATACATATTCATACATAGAAAGCACCCAGACCATTACAACAGACATGTTCATGCACACAAATGTTTGTACTGCCCGGGGATCGAACCCGGAACCCTTTATATATATATAGTATTTTATAAATTGCCATTATAGCAAATGTCAGCAATTCCATATTTGTCCTAACACATATGGATTGCTTGCAACGTGCTTTGTTCATGAGAAATATATACTGTTGATTAAACTGAGAACCGCTTTTTGAAGTCTGTTTAAAATGCAACATATCAACCATGTTAGTATATCACGGCACATAATGTATGCCATGTGGAAACGGAATATTAGAATCACAATAAAAAAAACTGGAAATGAAATGTTCTAACTGACCACACGATGTGGACCACCCTAACTTACGAAGAGCTCTGGAGCTTGTAGTTAGAGAATTCAATAGATAGTCAAGGGTCGAAGTAAACAAATAAAATTACAGATATTCGGAGCGATTGAAGCCATTATAATATGTGGGTTATTCGCATTTGTGCTTTAGTAGTCCTGTAATTGCGAACTAAAAGACATTTAATTTTATGGCTCACTTTCTTGAAATGTAATTACAAACAAGATAATTTTCACTAAAATTTGAATTTGTACAAATGGAAAGTCATCAGAGTACAAGAAGTAGAATAATATTTGTGGATCTATTTGGTGTAAATGCGTTTGTTTTTTATGACATTAGTGAACGGGACAGTCAGATTGCTCACCTGGTGTAAGTGATACGTGTGACCGTGAAGGGTGCAGTGTTGAGGAAATCAATAAATTATTAAAAATAGCTGGTAGTCATTATTTCCTTCTAAACTGACCTAGCCCGCAAACGATTGTTAAGCAGATAAGGAATTTCATAGTTTTACTAGCTGCAGTGCCCTCCTCCCAAAAACACCAAAAATGTCGAACTGTTCTGCCTGAAAATTCTTATTTTAAAGGGACGATATTGTGGTTTTGCGATGGTATCTACCTAGATATCAGTAAGTACTGAGTCTACCACCTAGGAACACAATGACTAATCATTGTGTTTCTATATATGCATTTAAAAGTATTAGTATGTTTTACAGACTTGAGTAATGCGCTGGTCTCAACGATGAATTTAGGGTGTGCAATTTTATGCAATATGTATGGCTTGTTACTTTTTTATATCAGAAACTAAATATTCGCATCACCTCCACCGGCGATTTGCATCATACCGGTAATTCTGACATTCATGGATACAGATACATTTGGAGACATATCTCATCACGAGGATCCCAATCTAGCTGGATGTATGGGTGGGTAAGACTACCATCCTAGGATTGTAGCCGGACCGACGTCTTCACCTTGCCATCCAAAGCATGTAGTCATCCATCTTTTTAGACATTAAGTGATTCACCCTGTGATGTCCTAACCAAAACTAGTAAAATTGCACCTCTAAACTTATCGTTTGAGACCAGCGCATTACTAATTTTGGTAAAATATACTAATCTTTTTAAATGTATATATACAAACACAATGACTAATACACACTAGTTTAATAATTCTTTCAAATTTTTTATGGCGCTGCCAAATAAACTACTACACTATATTATGAAGTTTGTTTGGCACATACATCAAGATTATGAAAGAATTACTTATTTAGACCTTTGTTGTCTCTTTGCATTGAATATTAAGACAAGTATTCTACTAAAAACATTGACGTACCAAGTACGTTCATATTATTATAATTTTAAGTAAATGATCTTAAATATTTGAAAAAAAAGGCAAATAAGGCGTATATAATTGAATACGAGTAAGCTTACATTGCTTGCAAAATGCAGTATCTAATGTTATAGCACTGAATTATAAGATGTACTATTATGTGCAAATCGACTAAAACTTTGAACGCCAGTTCATCCTGTTGGTAATAAACTAGTGATCTAGTTGGTCTTTCTTAATCGCCAATTATATATAGTAAATAATAAATAAATATCCACTGACATTTACACAGCGCCATCTAGCCCCAAGTTAAGCGTGAAGCCTGTATTATGGGTACTAAACAACGGATAAATATACTTAAATACTTTTTTTTTTCGTAAATACATACATATCATACATAGAAAACACCCAGACCATTACAAACAGACATGTTCATGCACACAAATGTTTGTACTGCCCGGGGATCGAACCCGGAACCCTTTATATATATATAGTATTTTATAAATTGCCATTATAGCAAATTGTCAGCAATTCCATATTTGTCCCTAACACATATGGGATTGCTTGCAACGTGCTTGTTCATGAGAAATATATACTGTTAGATTAAACTGAGAACCGCCTTTTTGAAGTCTGTTTAAAATGCAACATATCAACCATGTTAGTATATCACGGCACATAATGTATGCCATGTGGAAACGGAATATTAGAATACAATTATTTACATTCCTACTCACCACCACAATAAAGCTGGCTGCTCTTTAGTACACCCAACCTTTTATATCTCCAACTCGCCTGCCAAGCGTGGAAGTTATGGAAAATCAATTCACTGTAGTGAAGTAGACCGTAAGCCCAGTAACGAAATTTCACGGGCTAAAGTAATGGCACCATGTTGCCAGAGTGTGCTCTTAACCCTTTGATCGCCAGGATCCAGACAATAGAAAATCTATTGTTTCTGACATCTTTAGGTGTCAAACATACCAACATCTACTAATGATTTGAAAATATATACATGGGTAGGTTATTATAATTACCTAAATGTTTTTGAATAGATTAAATATAAAAAATCTTTTGTCCCTCGCTAATTTGTCAATTGTACCTAATAATGGAAAAAATGTATATAGCCAGCATTATATTCACACAATGCAATACCCAAAAAAATTTGAAGACGTTGTTTTCTCTTGAGCATTTTTTTTGTGATCGATTCATCCCTCTCTTACTGCAACTAAAAGTGGTTCACTTCAACGGTACGCTTTAATCCCGTAAGGCATTTTAGCGTCATTACGCTCTGGCACATTAACCCCTACCGTAACGATTAAGGAAAGCCTCGCCGCCGCTCGCAATCGTTATCCGAGTTCACGATTCACTAGGAATAATAAAAGATACAGTGAAGCCGAGATAAATGTAGGAATCAGAGAGCTATTAACGTCGTTTTGCGGATGAGTGGCGACAGTAATTGCCGTGTCGGCGTGCGGACACAAAATTTATAGCGCCCACTTCGGGTAATTGAGCCGGTCTACTTGGAACTCTATACTCGACACCTGCCCAAAACACTATTTTTTCCATGGCAAAAACAATACTGCTACTAACAATTTATTGTCTTCATTGTACCTATTTTTAGCTAGTACGAAGGACTAGCTAAAAATAGGTACAATGATTGTGCTTAAATCTTCTTATCTTTATCTACTTTAAAAATGAACGTGGCTGTGTGGGTATTAATTATGTTCAGATACTAAAATACGTCAAAACCTAATATTAGTTAATAAAAACTGATGTATCTGAAATTTTTAAAAGCACGTTAGTCTTTAAAGTCAAACTTTAAAATAACAACAGTTACCCGTACACGTAAATTCAAAGCGGATCAGCCTACAGTAATTTAAAAAAAACTGGAAATGAAATGTTTCCTAACTGACCACACGATGTGGACCACCCTAACTTACGAAGAGCTCTGGGGAGCTTGTAGTTAGAGAATTCAATAGATAGTCAAGGGTCGAAGTAAACAAATAAAATTACAGATATTCGGAGCGATTGAAGCCATTATAATATGTGGGTTATTCGCATTTGTGCTTTAGTAGTCCTGTAATTGCGAACTAAAAGACATTTAATTTTTATGGCTCACTTTCTTTGAAAATGTAATTACAAACAAGATAATTTCACTAAAAATTTGAATTGTACAAATGGAAAGTCATCAGAGTACAAGAAGTAGAATAAATATTTGTGGATCTATTTGGTGTAAATGCTGTTTGTTTTTTATGACATTAAGTGAACGGGACAGTCAGATTGCTCACCTGGTGGTAAGTGATACGTGTGACCGTGAAGGGTGCAGTGTTGGAGGAAATCAATAAATTATTAATAAATAGCTGGTAGTCATTATTTTCCTTCTAAACTGACCTACGCCCGCCAAACGATTGTTAAGACAGATCTAAGGAATTTCATAGTTTTACTAGCTGCAGTGCCCTCCTCCCAAAACACCAAAATGTCGAACTGTTCTGCCTGAAAATTCTTATTTTAAGGGACGATATTGTGTTTTGCGATGGTATCTACCTAGATAACTCAGTAAGTACTGAGTCTACCACCTAGGAACACAATGACTAATCATTGTGTTTCTATATATGCATTTAAAAGTATTAGTATGTTTTACAGACTTGAGTAATGCGCTGGTCTCAACGATGAATTTAGGGTGTGCAATTTTTAATGCCAATATGTATGGCTTTGTTACTTATTTTATATCAGAAACTAAATATTCGCATCACCTCCACCGGCGATTTGCATCATACCGGTAATTCTGACATTCATGGATACAGATACATTTGAGACATATCTCATCACGCGGACCCAATCTAGCTGGATGTATGGGTGGGTAATGACTACCATCCTAGGATTGTAGCCGGGACCGACGTCTTCACTTGCCATCCAAAGCATGTAGTCATCCATCTTTTTAGACATTAAGTGATTCACCCTGTGATGTCCTAACCAAACTAGTAAAAATTGCACACTCTAAACTTATCGTTGAGACCAGCGCATTACTCAAGTTTGTAAAATATACTAATACTTTTTAAATGTATATATACAAACACAATGACTAATACAAACTAAACTCGCGTGCAAGTAAATCGATTCAAGCCTAAAGTGCGCATAAAAAGTGATATAACTAAAAAATGACTAATTTTACCTCTATATAATGTTTTACATAATTAAAGCCTAGTAATTAGGCTTTCAAATGGTAGCATAATATCAGTAATTTAAATAAACACTTGTACTTAGAATGCAACTGAACGCAACCTCCCGTAAACTGCTCTGCGCTCTATTCACAACTTGCGCGACACAACCCCCTATAAAACCCCCTGTAATCGTTTTTTTCTTATCAGTCGCTCATTAGACGTTGACCTGAACACATCTGCAAATTAAAGCCGTCATTTGAAGAAAATTATGGATACAACACCTGAAGAAGCCGCTCAAGTCGTTGCCCTGTTGCAAGAAGGGTTGAACCAGCGAGAAGTCGCTCGTCGTTTGAATATGAGTCAGTCCGCTGTCTCGAGAGTATACAGAAGGTTTCAAGAGACTGGTGCCTTCACTCGGAGGCTAATACCAGCCGACGCCGGTGCACCTCGGAGCGTGACGACCGGTTTTTGGTCTCGACCTCTCTCCGAAATCGACACCTTACCGGCGTAGATGTGCAGCAGGAAGTTCGCGGGGTGACTGTCAGTCAGTGGACAGTTAGAAGAAGGTTGAAAGAAGCTAACCTTACTCCGAAAAGACCCGCTACAGGCCCGAAGTTGACCACAGCTCATCGTCAAGCACGCCTTCACTTTGCTCGAGAACATTTGGATTGGAGCATAGAGCAATGGCAGTCAGTCCTGTTCACAGATGAGACGAGGATGTGTCTCCATGGCAGCGACAGGAGAGGTCGGGTATACCGTCGTCCCGGTGAACGGTTTTCACAGTGCTGCTTTGTGGAAACCGTTGCATATGGTGGCGGATCTTGCATGATGTGGGCTGGAATTTCCTTAGAAGGCAAAACGGACCTTGTTTTCGTTCCTGGGGGAGGCCGGGGAAGAGGTCTGACCAGTGATCGTTACATTGAAAATGTTCTACTGGATCAAGTTGTCCCTTATCAAGGCTTTATTGGGGAAAATTTCATCTTGATGCATGACAATGCCCGATGTCACACTGCTCGGGCCACACGTGATTTCCTGAACGAAGTTGGAATTCACACTATGCATTGGCCAGCGCTCAGCCCCGATTTAAATCCCATTGAGCACATATGGGACGAGCTCAAAAGGAAAGTTAGAGCGAGGAATCCAGCTCCGACAAACATCAATGAGCTCAAGACTGCGTTGGTAGAAGAGTGGGGTCGAATACCACAATCATCCATTAAAAAGTTGATAAGGTCGATGAAGAATCGCATGAGAGCAGTGATCAGAGCTAGAGGAGGGAATACCAAATATTGACACGAATATTTTTTTATCTTACGCACATTTTGTTTCATTTAAACACAATAACCCCATACTGTGAAATTGTATGAATTTTCAACATTTTTTACATTATCATTAGCATTAACCTTTTTTACTAAACTACTGAATCGATTTTCATGCAACTTACACCATTTTAAAGCTCAATTACTAGGCTTTAATTATGTAAAACATTATATAGAGGTATAATAAGGCATTTTTTAGTTATATCACTTGTTATGCGTACTTGAGGCTTGAGTCGATTTACTTGCACGCGAGTTTAGTTCCTAGGTGGTGGTGGTAGACTCAGTACTTACTGATATGTAGAATTCGTTGAAGTAAGAGTCGGTAGAGTTAGGCAGAGTAGATTCAGGAACTATTTTTTCACAGGGCTAACCTTAAGTGGTCTTCTTTGCAACATTCTACATGAAATGTTTTTGGTGGGTTACAATATATTTCTCCAAAAGATAGTAAAACAGGTTTCAAGTCTTCAGCCCGCCTAGGGAATGTTTTACTAAAGTACAATAAAGGCTGTACTTGTGCAGAACTGTAAGCGGATTATGTGAGGCTCCGAAGTAGGGTGCTTTGAAACTCGCAAGAAAAGCAATATCCATTATCTTGGCGGGCTTTGTAGGCGGCGCGTTTTGTGTGCAACTGCGACTCGTGTGTTCGTCCTTGCATGTTGGTCACTCAACGGACCTCCTTACTTAGAAATAAAATATCCACTGACATTCCACAGCGCCATCTAGACTTAAACTGATCATTAAGCCTGTAATATGGGTATTAAACAACGCATAAACATACCTATATACATTACTTTTTGAAAATTCATCCATGCATAGAAATCACCCACACCGAAACCAACAGACATTCATACACACAAAAATGGAACCCTTGGAGTAAGAGCCGAAGTCTCAACCATTACACCACATGTGTCGTTAAAATATAGGCCAGTTAGTCTTATGCATTGATAGCATATTTATCTCAATGGTCTTATGACTATGCCTTATAGTGACGGTAGAATAAAATACAGTTGTCACGAACCATGCTCTCTAAAAATCTATGTCAAATAACGCTTCGCATTGTCTAAAGAAATAAGAAAGGAAAATGAATAAAAATCTGTTAATTGAAACAGACTTAAAACTAACTATGTTAGAATATACGTACAAAAATTTCAATAATCAAAATCACGTAATTTCCAGGGGTACCTATCCAAACTAAGGAAAGCCCTGTATCTTGGGAAACCAATTTCCAATGGATTACCGAGTTTTACCAAATATAATATGTAATTTTAATCGTAATTGATGAATAGTGTGTGAATTTGTGTATGTATGTATGTTGGACTGTATTAGTGTCTCAGTTTGGGATGAAAACTTCAGTTTAATCATGGTGAAAACAAAAATAACTGTACTAGCTTTCGCCTAATACTTACATCAAGTTTTTCATTCCCTTTCATTTTCTATTTTATATCCATTCAAAAGGGTGCCGGCACCAAATACAATCAGGTTATGTGACAGCTCGTGTGACTTTAAAAAAATGAGAACAGAGTACAAAGAGTGGCCACAATTTTATTTACGGAACAGATGTCAAACATAACATAACAAACTTTTTATCAGCTGATGAAACTTATATCACTCAGAAAAATTTAGTGTAATACTAACCTAAGAAAAATAACCAAATAATAATTGTTGTCACATTGGCACACAATGCTGCAAATCAGACACAATGATAGTGCAATCGAGATAGTTTCAAAGAGACGCTATATGTCCTTTGTGGTTTTGCCCATAAGGAATTTAACCACTTACTCCTTTCATCCCACTTACTAGCTACCTCTGCGTTTGGTGAATAGGTAACTAGATACTCTTTCTAACTCGGAAATGTTGTTTATGGAATATCGATGATATTATAATATACGCCCAACATAGAAAAAGAATGATCGATACTACGCAGTTGCAACCTTGAGATTTATTCATAAGAGCATACTGCACTATGTAGTAAGCTCTTAAATAAAACATGTTTTCCCATACCTAGTTCATAGTTCCGCTCCACGCTACCAAGCTATGGGTGCCCAACTACTGATTTTGTTCTGCTACTGTTCTGTGGCCAGCCTCATAATTTGGTTTTAGCCGAAATTGACAATATGGCCACTCCCAGTATTCCTATTGATATACTAGAGACTACAGGCAATCCTAAAGGAGAGACAAGACGTTTTTGGACCGCTAATTCAAGATAAAATCTCTAAATAATGACGTATAAGGATACGTCATCGTTTAGAGATTTTGCATGAAGGCATGTGTGGGTCTAAATGGGGAACCAGAAGAAGGATCTTACGAAAAAACTACATTCCGAGAATTATCTATCATCCCGGAATCGACTACAGTTATCCCAAGACTATCATGGTATCGGTATTTCATCAATATATTATAATACGTCAATAGCAACCCTCATCAAACATGACATTGATACAATTGAAATCACAATACAATTGTTGAAGTCTGGTCAAATTTAACTGGATGTACACTTTGTAAACACAATTGCTGAAAACTAATATCGTTCACACTAGACAAGTAATTATCAAACGATGTTCAAGAAGATTCACAGTTATTTAATTTAAATTCAGTGATCTAACAGAAGATGGTAAATAAAAACTATTCAGGACTAATAACATTCACCGAAAAGCTTTTTCAGCCATTAAATGTTATGGAATTTAATATATATGCATACCTATCCTACCTTTTTTGGAACATTTGATTTGAAACAGCGTTATAATATGACACTATGAGTTAGGGCTGGTTAAAATTCGGACACAATATGTAATTATTACCTAGGCTTCCATAGTTTTTATAATCGAAGTATTTAGGTCACAATACACGTTATATTATATTGTCATCTTGTTTTCTAAACTTTGTGTGTGCTATTTAAACAATGTTTATATTGACTATTCGACTCATTAGCATGTAACATTAATCCATACTAATGTGCATATGACGACTTGGTTTTGGTTAAACATTTTTGTAGCTTCTTATTTTCTTGTTACAAATGCTACAAGATATTTTTAATTACCTTTGTATTGATTTGGTAACAAAGATTATTCCGTTGTTTGATAACTTCAACTTGCAAGCCGTTATGTAACATGCCGATAGCGCTGTACTGCACTACAGCCAGCATTAGCGTTTGCTGATCAATACAGACAGAGCATGCTGTAATTAATGGCTGCAGTTTAACTATGATTTACGTTAGCCTGCACATTAACTTGGGTCTCCCGTGAGATAATTTTACTGCTTTTGTTGGTTCCATAATTTGTATTGACACAATTGTACCTGATTAATGAATAACTGCTCGTTGGATACTTTCTTTAAACTATACAAATCTGTGTTATGTTTATGAAGTTATATTGCCAAAGTATTAAATCACCTGTATCTGATGACTAAGTATTATTTAACATCAGATGAGGTATTTGCTTGTTTGCTAATACACATTAAAAGTTTTCAACCTACGAGAATTAGACCAACAGTAGAGTTCCTTTTGTTTCTGGTATTTTTACAGCTATTATTAATTAATTAATACAACCAAGGGCGGATTGTGAATTTGTGGGTCCCTGGGCTGAAACAAATGAGGGGCCTCTCAACTAATAGTCACGCCAAAAAACTGTTTCTATAATGATATATTACTGATATACATTCTTTTTTGCACGAAAAAGCATAAATATTACTCAAATCAACGCAAGGATTAATTGTACTTCTACAAACTTTTAATTAAAGAAATCCCAAATCGCAATGATTTTTAGCAAGGCAGTAGTCCCTAGTAACCTCGGGCCAAAGTAGCCCTTAGTAAGATCCGGCCCTGAATACAATATGCTGTTAATAACTTGTAATAAATATTACATAAAGAGGTTCTAATCTGCTATATATAGGCCGGCTTATGTTCAAGTACGCCCAAGCCGACCTAAAAGTACACAACCTTGTACAAATGTTTTGAGCTCAGTTTGGAACAAACCATTATTATAAAACGCAATTCACAAACCATACCCAAATAAATCCAAACTAAATTATTCTAACACTTTAGATTTTATTGATACCCAATATACGCCGTTTTCGTCAACAATGATGATCATCAACACACTATATACTTATTTACATAACGTCAGTTGATTTATAAAAGTGTACTTGAAAATTTGTTAATTACGTTTGCTTGATGTTGTAGTCAATGAATCTACTCCTCATATCAGTCCAATACCCTTATTATTGATGGATATAAATATTAAAACATTAAAACCACGCTAGTTTTCACATTTCAAACTAAGTGTTGTCCGGTAGTTTAAAAAAATATCGATGTTTTCAACATCAATATTACATATTAAAAAAAAATAACAGAATCTGTTTTTTATGAACAATGTTGCATCCCTAGTTGTGCGTGAGCTTGACCGGCTTATGCTTTGATCGTGCCTGTTTATGTAATGGCGAGCTGCTAGTCGTATTTATCGACGAATCATACCTAGCATTTCAGATCTGGCACGCTATTTCACCAAATATCAAACAAAATAGGCAAATTTGAATTCCTATTATTCATAAAGAATGGCAGTTGTAATTTGTTCTATCTTATATCGTTTATTTAAGTGGATTACATTTATGGAATACCTAGGAAGGAAAGAATTATATTTCTTATTACCTTCCTACGACAAAAAATGAAGAAAAACAGATTTAGCAACAATGTTAAATGTTTTCGTAAGACAAATCTTTGAATCTTTAGTTTTATGTTTGAGGTTTATATCACCTTATTTTATATTCATATGTACCATAGACGACCTATCTGGTGTAATTACACCAAGGGTTCCGGGTTCGATCCCCAGGCAGTATAAACATTTGTATGCATGATAATGTACATTTGTATTGGTATGGGTTTTGTCTATGTATTATATGTATGTATTCACAAGAAAAATGTATATAAATATGTTCGTTCCGTTCCGTTTCCGGAATCCGTTTTTAGTACCCATACTACAGGCTGAAGCATATGCTTAACTTGGAGCTAGATGGTGCTGTGTGAATGTCATTGGATATGTATTTTATTTATTTATAGGAATTAAATTAATTGCTTAGCTTTTATATGATGATTAATGAGTCATGTATGTACTGTAGAATGACATAATTTTTTTAGGCATTGAGGTTTGGTTACCCTCTTACCCCATTTAGGGTACGAAATTTGATTATAAAAATGGTGTGCTGAAAAAAATTCCAATTTCGACATCGTTTCTTTTACAACCACCCTGGAAAAACTTCCATGTAATTTGATCCCAGAGATGGGTACAATAAAGAGATAATGAAATATAAACACATCCTAAAGCACATTCTACCTAAATATTAATTAACTGATTTCATAGTCTGAGTTACAAGCGATAGCACTAGCGTGACTTCTACAGTAAAGTTTTTTAACTTAATATCTTCTTTTATTTTAATAAATGTCTTTTATACAAATATTATAAACTGTTTGAAGTTATTGAACTTTTTGTTTGTAAAATAAACCAAACTTATCTTACCCTGGCTTACGAGAAGATATTATTAACGACTCTTGTTGTTAGTTTAATGTAGGTACCTACGTAAATGAACGATACATTATTCATTGTGTGTGCATGACTTGTACGGTGGTTTCCGAGTTTATCGTCAAACTGGATTGAAAGAATAACTCAAGTTAGATAATTCTAAAGATTAAGTGACTTTGTAAACTCAAAACATTTGACTTTCGAAAGTCTTCTCTTACCGCCCCGACTCAAATAAATGGTGCCGCATGTTTTCATATAGGTTAGGAAACTTTGGGTCGGTAACCAATTAAGTATTGAGACAAAATATTGTTTAAACACCCCGAGTACATTCGCATTCTATTCGAAAGAATTGATATAATTTATTGTGTTACGATGATTTTCATATATCTAAAGAAACGATCATTACATGTTTGAAAATATTATTATTTGATGATAATAGGTCACACTCAGTCACAAACATCACACGAGTACATCCATGAGTAGGCACCACATATTACAATCAAAGATAAATAAAAAAATACCTAAAATAGGTACATTTATTATCTTATATTATTTGTAAAATTATATTTAAGGCGCAAATTACTATTGTCTATGTGGGTAGTTGTCTAATTAAGCATTGTTCTAAGCCGTAGATTTGGGAAATGAAATTACGGCACGAGTATTAAATAATATTTAAAAGGTGTAATCAGGTTGGTTGCTTTCATGCTAAATTAAAAAATAAAAAATAATGCAGCGACAATCTGAACATACAACTCTGACTCTGCCTTAAGCACATTGACCCCATTAAATAACATTAAAGAGTGTAACACATGTAAGGTCAGATCCCACCGAGCGTAAGCAGCTGGGAATATTAGCCATGCGCCCTGAAAGAAAGCCGATTTTGATGTCGCTTTTACTACACAAAAGTCGCGGGCCTTTGACTGTGCACGGAAAGAAAAATTGAGAGAAAGATATAAATTGGTTTTCGCCGCTATAAAATACCTTTATTGTTTGAGATTGCTTTGTAAGAAGTATAAATAAATATTTACTGACATTCACACAGCGCCATCTAGCCTTAAGTTTAACGTGACGCCTATATAAGAATACTTAACAACTGATAAACATACTTAAATTTTTTTTATAAATACATATTGTAGATAGAAAACACCAGACTAATACAAACAGACATGTTCGTGCACACAAATGTTTCCAGGTACTGCCCGGGAATCGGATTTTTTTTTAAACATTTTGTTAAAATTATAATTAATCATTGAAAATTTGGTCGAAGAACCTAATACACAAATTCCATATAATAATTGTGTAAAAATCATTTTTTGATAACGGAACTTCATTGCTTACGAAACTTTGCAAATTCCTTATTTGATTATTATTTAAAAAATATTCTTAAACCAAGGTGAATTATTATACGTCAAGAACTTTGGTTGAATTAGAGACAATTCCAAATGCGTATGTTCATTATAACAAACACTTATCGCTCTGTTAACATTGCATAATTATTGAATTAATTAAAATGGTGCGTTGCTTGTCTCACTCATCATTTCATAATTACACAATCTGTGTACTAAAATGAAGAAATCTCTTATATTATACCCTTAGCTTTGTCACCCCACCGGAATTTTATTAAAATCATAAATCGCTTGTCAAATGCACCCGTTGAGCACGGGACTGAATAGCATCTCTATTCAAGTTAGTACGTACAACTGGATTTGTAAGAAACAAAGATATCTTTAATGCATGAAAATGGAATCAATTTAGAATGAGATTTTTTTATAAATATAGATGGTGAGCAACGCTATGTCTCATAGAAACTCTTAGCTACAAAGAACCCGCAAGTTTTAAGCCCTAATAAGGGAGAGGGTAATTGAAATATGGGAATTGGGAGGGAAATTTTCATGCTCGGTTACTTTGCTAACTCGATGAAACACAATATCAAGTGTTATCTCATGCCGATTTCATGTTAGGCGATGGTATCAGTCCATTCTTGCCGAAACGGTCATCGCCCAGACGGCTTATAGTTTAATTTAACATAGGTATGTATGAAATAGGGTCAAGTGTGAAATTATATTACTGGAGACTAATGTAATATATACAGAGAACATTGAATTGTTTTTTAAAATAAAGTCTAAAATCTATTGATTGATACAAAAATCAAATATTTTGAAACCCTAAAAATCATGTAAAACACGTTGCGATTGATCTATAATACAATAAAAATAAAGAAATGTCGACTTAACAATATTATAATTTTCAATAAGTAAATATGGGGTGAGTTGAGACTAGACCCCGGCGCGCGATGTAGCGGAGGGCGGCGCAGGTGCGGTGGGGCGGGCGGCGAGAGCGCGCTGAATAAAGTAGTACGAGCCATATATAATTATTGCTCAATGCAATGTGCTATTTTATTCTACTATTATTTATTTTGTAAAACTTTTATAATAAATCTATATTGTCTTATAACAGATGGAATGGATACCAAGGATTCAACAGGTATATATATACAGAGTGAATTATTTTTAAACGCAACAACCAAAAATCGTAAAGTTATACAAAAAATTTGGTAACTAGGTTTTAAATTAAATCAGGGTAGAGTCTCCTTGTACGTTAAACGCAGTTACTTGTTTTAGGAGAAACCACTTTTCTATAACGTATATTAGAGGTCTTACAATAATCTTCGCACACACACACGACTGTATACATACATATGAGCATAATTATATAGTAATTTATGTATATATTTTGTCAAAGACTACACGCTGCTTTTTTAATGAGACGTAAACTTTTCATGACAAATTTCAACTGTGATAAATATGTTTGAAGATTAGTAGTTTAGATCAAACATTGCCGCGCTTAAACTATGTAAACTACGCGCTATTGAGTATTAGATAATATAATACCTATATGCTATACTATTATGTAATAATAATAAGGTAAACCAGGATGTAAGCTTTCACATTCAGCGAACGTGAGTTCAATTCGCCGTATTTGCTAATTAGCAAAGTTTACACTTTGATGGGACGCCAACTCGGGCTGCACACGGGATGAGCGCCGGCTCTTCATGATAATTAAAGTCGTTAGTGAAATTCCGTCCGGTTTAATCACCATCGAAACTATGAACAAAAAGTAACGTAATTGTTATATTGCAAAGTAACATGCACCTTTAATAAAGTTTTATGAACCGATACTTTATATTTTTTATGTTATAGCAGACAAACGAGCAGACGGCTAATCTGATGGTAAATGACGCCGCCACCCATTTACGCTTGCAATACCATTGTCCACCCTCCTACAAAAATCACGTGTATTGTCAGTTTCTATAAAGTAAAGGATTTTTATTTTTTATGATAAAGAATATTATCAAAAAAATTAAAAACCCATTATATTTTGATGTATTTCTACTATTTGATGCAGTCTATTTGTATATAAATTCGATATTGATTTATGTAATATGAAAAAAAATATTTATTGCAATATATCTAATAACGCCCTCTTCGCCCTTGTAATTATTGCCGAACCTCTGCCCTATGGAACTTCGCATGATAAATGTTATGTACGTATGAATTCATGATGAATTTCTGCATCGTTGCATGCATCACATTACACGGCATGTTGCAATTTTCTGTTAATTATCCAATACCTTTGCTGTTCTCATCCAACCGTTCGCAATTTGTCGGACCATCGATCGTTTATAATACGGGCGTCATACGCACACACACAATTTACCACGAGACGTGTCCATTATGGTCGTGAAACGCACAAGATCTATCAATGTTTTTCCTTTAATACCTTTTACTTATTGGCAACCTAGGAGTGTTTTTAGGATCTCTGTTTAATAAATACACATATAAACTTAAATTCAAAACTTTCGAATTCATTATTGAACTGTGAAATAATAATCTTGATAAAACTGGAATTGAGAATCTGAACCGTAAGATGCGATCAAACGTGATTGCTTTAGCAACATGCGTGTGCTTCCCTAACCTTGTAAAGAGGGTCGGTGCCTTTAGGAGGCAATTAATATCTGATCAGGCAAATATAATACTCTATAAATAAGGAGAAAACAATAGGAGGTAAATCAGTTTGTTGGGGAGCACAAACTCAATTGTCCAAAGGACTTGTTGTGCCTGCGATACGGGAAGTTACTCGTAAACATTATATTTTATCTTTTTGTTGGAGGCTGTTGTATTATATATTAAAACTTCGAGGGGTACGAGTATAAACGAAGGCTCTTTAAACTGGTAACTTTACTGGAACGTGTAACATTTTAATATTAAAATTGATGGTAAGTAACTTTTAACTCAAAGAAATATTTTGAAATTATCCAGTATGGAGACTACGCTACCAGAAAAGTCAGATTGAGTAGTCAACAAAACTCAACTCCTTATATAATGGCAATTAAACTGACGATCATTGGATGCTTAATGATAAATAAACTAATCGCTTAAACAACTACATGTTAAATAAAATAAACATAAGTCACGTCAATAAGAAACAAAAAATGTATCGTGTCATTAGAAAATCTTTTGTTGGATGTTTCCTGGAGATGCCGTGACGTCAAAGGGCATAAATAAGGGAAACTTTTAAAAACTTCCTAACGGTCTACAACGACTGAGTATCATATTTTTTTAATAATTTAAGATAGAGAGATATATATATAATAATTTGTATGTATGTATATGTATAAATATAATTACATAAGCTTATAAATATTTATAAGATTATATATATATATAATATATATATATATATTATATAATCTTACATACATCATCCAGTAAAGTTATTAATTCGAAAAATTGTTGTGTTGTGTTGTAAATGGTGGTGGGGGGTGACTTTCTGAGACTCACCAATTTTATGAATTAGGACATGAAATTTTACACGGGACTGTAGACTAACTAAAAAACCTTTTAATAAGTACTCAAAAAACACCGCCTACCAACTTACAAGAAGAACTGAAATCCTACCTAAAACATTTCATGTGAAATATTGCCAAGACCACATAGGGTTTGCGCTGTAAAAAAGGTCCACCAAAACTTTCTGTCAAAAATGCAAGTCTCGATGAGCTGCTAGTTGAAATCAAAACAAATCGTGCCAAGTCTAAGGATCCTTTAGGTATTTTTTGACGACCCATTTGTGTTCCGGTTGAGAGGTTGATTACAGGTTGAGGGGTTCGATCCAGGGGCAGTACAAACATTTGTGTGCATAAACATATCTGTTTGTAATGGTCTGGGTGTTTTCTATATAAAATATGTATGTATTTATACAAAAAAGTATGTTTATCCGTTGTTTAGTACCCATAATACATGCTTCACGCTTAACTTGGGGCTAGGTGGCGCTGTGTCAGTGAATATTTATTTATTTATTCCTTACTGCAATTCTTTATTATTACAGTAAATGTAATGTGACTTGACCGTTTTTTTTTCTGAAAATATATTAAATCAGTACAAGCACGTTCATATCATAACGAATACCGAAATAATAACAAAACATTACCTTCAATCAATCAAGCAGTCCATAACATTCAGGGGCACAGCCATCCCACAAAGCACAGCTATGGAGAGATTGGGCTGTAATCCATCACGCGCATCCATAATGCGGATTGGTTGGTGTTAACGATGGCCTTCCTAAAATAGTAGCGGAGACTTTATATCCGACTAAGGGCATTGCAAAAAAATCTTGAATTGCGCAATTTTTTACCCAAAATGCTTACTGCTACATCAACAAACTCTCAGGTTAGTCTACCCTGAAAAATATGAGTAATTCCACTGTGGTCGTTTAAAAAAAATCAATAAAACATTCTTTTTCTTGACAACCCACCAAGTTTTGATCGTAAAATATTAAAAAATACTAAGCTTTTAATCTATGAATAGTATGAAATAAATAAGGTAAAAGCTTTCAAATGTTTATTGGGCATATAACGCTAACACAAGGTATTGTATTTGTTTTTTTTATATAAAACACAAATATTAAACTTTACCGGCGTAAACATACATTTCTATTGCTTGAATGCTTTATTTATGTCGGTTTATTGTACGCAGAGGGCTCAAAATTACGTTCGTAAGCTAAAGTTCAGGATGTTGATAAATCACCCAGTGGGAGGACAGTTTTATCGGGAAGATTGGCGCAGGATCACAGCATGCATGCGAATACTACTCGTCATTTGCTGACTCATTGGCTGGTATCCAAAGATTTATATTAAGTGCTCTTTGGCTTTTCTTTTCCACTTATATGTATATTGTATGTATATATTTTTTTCAGGTACATTTAGAAAATACAACTTAAATATAATATATGCAGCAGTTTAGTCGTTTGTGGACAGTAAACACCTCTGCAAGAATGTCGTATTCTCTCCTACCGGGAGGGCTGAGGTTCACCCGCCACGTACCAATATGTTTTAGAATTTTCGAAAATATATATACGTTATCCGACGCTCTTACGATGAAGGAAAACATCGTGAGGAAACCTTCACGCACGCCTGCGAAGAGATTCAAAGGTTGTGTGTGAAGTCGTCCAATCCGCACTGGGCCCGCGTGGACGACTAAGGCCTAATTACCCTATACGGGTAGGCACGTGCCCCTCGGTGGGAACGTTCAATGAGCTGATGATGCTAATGGAGCGAGTTATGTTCGGGTTTTAGGGATTAAATAGTAGAAATACTACTAATATTCATGCGTAAATTATCGATAAAGGTTGGCAGATTAGCAACTTGAAGTGGCACCAGACGGGTCACTCATAGTCATGACTGCGGCGGCTTGGGAGCAAAAAAAATTGAAGTGGAGAACTCGTCTTGACAAGCGTAACGTGCGCCAAATGTGAAAGGTGTACCTGTATACACTGCTGGGTAAGATTTTTAAGTTGATACTCGCTTTTATGTAGCTATTGTTTATAATGAATTACCTAAAATAATTAACTTAATTATCTACGCAATGAAATTGCGACAAATTAAGTCAATGTAATAAAATTTCCTTTGACATTAAAAAAAATACTGAGGCCGAAAGCCCCCTGCCTCCTCCATAATGTTTGTTCTTTCTACTCCCTTCTATAAAAAGTGAGAGTATCTATGAGTAACTGCATCACTTCACTGTGTTTCGCAGGGGCGTGCACTCCATATATGCAAATAAGCAGTGCATACCCTGTGTTTTTCGTAGTAATTTTATTAAAAAAATAATTATCATAAGCAATAATTTAATAAAGTAATATGCTAACATGTAATAACAGGCCTTGGTCGTCCACGCAGGCCCAGTGCGGATTGGCCAACTTCATGCACAACCTTTGAATTTCTTCGAAGGCGTGCAACGTAGATATTATTTCGAAAATAATACGCGGCGGGATTTGAACCTGCACCCACCAGATCGGAAGGCAACAGTACACCAGTGAACTACCGACGCTTTATATAACTACTTTTAGAAACAACTAATTGACTTCAGACGTCAATTGTTAATAATGGCATCAGGTTTTTTGTTCAACCAATGGAATTACATTTCAAAAATTTGGACCCAATAACATAGGACCAGACACATTTTCTTTTTGTGTAATTTTTATAACAATAATACTCACAAAAAAAAAACATTTATTCCATTTTGAATTGCTGCGTCCATACTAAATTCCCTACTTAAACTAGTTAAGTTTATCAACCATACTTACACACGTCAATAATACATTAGTATTAAATTTTAAATCCCCCTCCTCTTAAATCACTGTATCTATTAATACAATTCGACATTCTAGATAATACAGTTCGACAGTTCGCACGTTTTGTTAATTGAATTCGTGAGTCAAATATTGTCGTCTACAAGTCATACAAGTAATGAGAAACAGTCAATCTCGTTTACTTTGAACGGATGCCCATAATAATATGTCGAAATGCAATAGTCACTCGGCTTAAGCTGTCTAAATAAATCTATTACACAATCATATGTCAAAGTTAAGACGTGAAGTGTGTTCTTCATTAGGGTCATGTGGAAGTCCAAACAATAAACCGAATACTGGCATGGAAACATATGCAAAACACTTTTATTCTCCCTTGTGCACATTTAACGTCGTTTCTACTTGAACCTGCTATTTGTATGGAAGCTGACCCGAATAAAGGCGTCGAATTGCCGACGTCAAATTCCAGTGTCACCTGAGCCAGGGCCCCGCTTACATTTTTATCCCATTTCGAGTTAATATTCCGGAAACGTCCAGTGGGAGCGGCTCGGTAACGGACACCCGCCGAGCTACGAATTATTAAGTTTCCACACACATCATAGAGATTTATTTCCACTTTTGGTTAGTGTTTTGAGCCCTTTTTCTTTTATGATGCTCACGTCCAAAAAAGTAGTTCTAGAAATCACAAAAAATAATCACCTTTCGTAATGGTACCTCCATCATGTTTACAAATACTCTTTCACGAAAGCTTTTTCTATTTTTATTTCCAAACTAAAATATTTTATTTCTATTTTTTTATTATATCAGTGTTTGGTGTAAATCTGGATGAAATAAACATTTTACAAGTCCTTTCATATTTTATCTACGACAAATGTATAATCAAACGAGCAATGATATTATAAACGTTGCTGTTTTCACCAAGTGTTTATCGAAATGCAGTATTCATTTTTATTTGTATTTTACAAAGCAATAAAAGTACACCTTCATTATATTAACCCGAGAGAATTCATTATCAATGGGCCAACAGAACGAGACATTTTTATCGTTTCAAAAAATTATCTTTTTGTATAATTTATTTTACAATCTTTTTTGTTTATGACTGACGATAGCCTTCTTCGATCTTCTTTTTAACGAATGATAGTCAGATTGATGAACGTTCAACCGATTCTGGTCTATTTTAAGACCGTCTAAATACCTCAATAAAAAAGTCCTGTAACAAATAACTGACAGATACATTATAGGATGACGTGATCACTTACATGTAATGCATCGTGCCAAATAGTTAACAAGGCTTGTGCAATAACAGTTGAGAATTAACTCTCTGGATGCGGGTCTGAGTCTTTTTAAGCCGAAAGTAAATAAGCATTTTTATGTCGATGAGTTACGTTTGCACGTCACATACCATTAGGTGAAATCGTCATTACTTACCATTAGGTGAAATCGTCATTACTTACCATTAGGTTAAGAAATGGCTGAAAAATACCCATCGATTAAATATAAAAGAAATTAAATACATATGAAAAACTACAATAAGTATTTGAATACAAAACTTGTAATTTATTGATCCATTATGAAAGAATACATTTTAAAATATATCCATTTAAATGGTAATGAAGTCTACTTCGGAAATGTATGTAAAAAGGTCGAAGTTTTGGACAATTGAATACTGATTCAATAGGGAACGCGCTCAGTGTAAAGCATTGTGTTTACCTTGCACCGACTGCAGTCAACGGAGCGCTTTCCAATTTAATTCATCCAATAACGTGATTTACATTTTAATACCATAAAAATATTATGAGCTTTTTTTCGGAATGACTATCGCCATTAGCCGCAAGTAGCCTTAACAGCTTCACCGGACAAGTGGCGATCGCAAATGGCTCTCAGCCCAAAACATTTATGCAGCAAGCCTAAATAAGGGTGTTTCAGAGTGGGACCCGAACCTCAGGAAGTCAGGGTCTCATGATGGAGATTAAGAGAAATCGAGGGTTTTTTATGTTTGTTCGTTGTATATGAACCGATTTTGATGATTTTTTTTTTGTTGGATAGAGGATTCTTCAGAGGTAATGATAATGAAGTTAGGATTTGATGAAGAGAGAGCAGAGAAATCGAGGGAATGCTTTTCCCTGTAGCCCGATGATGATGATAGATTTTATTTATATTTTGATGGAATAGCGGGCAAACGAGCGGCGATGATATGGTAAATTAAGTTAGCACTGTACTGCAAAAGAGATTTTTTTTCTCTCTGGATGACAAGATGGCCAATCCGTCGTCTATCTAGTATACGCTTGCAGTACCTATGCCTTTGTTTGGTTCTCGTAACGCACAGTGCGAAAAGCGCTTTTTTCCTACAATATGAAAAGACAAATAGGTTTAGTGCTTTCAGTGGCGTTTATGTTATGTACTCCTCAGCAGGCCCCGGTTCTATCGTATTTTTTTCGGTTCTCTTATTGTTCTGGCGTATTTCCTTATTCAACATTTAGCCTGGAACATGGTTTGTTAGGGTCTTAAACTAAGGAGTTTAAATAAAAGATATAGTGGACTGTAAATTTATGTTTACTCGTGCACTAGACCGAAAATACAAGAGTGGAATCGCGACCGGTGCGTTCGCAGTGTGAAGCCGAAGTGTCGTAGTGTCCAAAACAAACAGACATGTTCATGCACACACAAATGTCTCTACTGCCCGGAATCGAACCCGGAACCCTTGGTGTTATAATCGACGTCACGAACATTACTCCCACCCATATGGGTGCATATGGCTACCCATATGGGTCATCATAATTATTATGGTGTAATTTCATTTAAAATGATGACGGCTGCACGAGCGATGCTATATTAATTGGTATCTAACTACGTACCTACCTACTAGACAGTATTCTCAGGTAGTCAACGTACAGTGCCGTGACAAAGTTATGTCTGAAGTTAACTTCTTGTGGCTTTATTTCTGTAATTATGAACTAAAATTTAGAAATGTAAAATCTCGACTATTTATCCTCGTATTAGCATCCCACAATGTTAACATTCCGGTAAATTCATATCAACTGTATTACGTCAATGTAATTTGGACAAAGAATAACACTAAAACAATACACTATTTGATAAACCGTTTTTCTGTAGCGTATAATTTGCTTTCTCACGAGTAAGCTAAATTTAATTCTGGCTTTGATTGGGAATATTTCTTTAAAAGGGATCTATTTTTGTGTTGCTCTCGACTTATATCCCATGGTTGCTGATTTTGTCAGCCTCGGCAGGAAATTAGGATAAAACTAAACTGTTGAAAATATCCGTACATCAACTAAACTCAAAATTGATGTTTCATAATATTGGTAAGTGCGTGGTATAGATTGAACATGTATTTTATCACCTCCATACTGCACCAATCGTTGACACCAAAGCCCAGACAATCAATACAGTGACCGTTTTGCGGTACATGTTGTTCAGCTCAAGGATAAAAAAGATTTCATAAAGGAGTATGCGTTGCTGTAATGAGGCACAGAACCACAAACTTTTGAAGGGTGGTACATTAAGTTTAATATATAGTGCATTAAACTGAAGAAAAATCCAAGTGTACTGACACTCCCACAATTTTATGAAGATACTTTATTTTCTACAAGAAAAGTGGCTCAAAAAAGCCTAGAATAAAAAACCAATCATGTAAGTGGGTAGGTACAAATTCATATTGAGGTGATAAAAGTACGCGTTTCAGTTCTACAAATCTTTCTGTGACTTCGTAGAAATAGTTATTACGAGTTTGGCTTGGCCTGGGCATTATACAAAATACGTGTGTTCAAAACATAAGCATATATAAAATGGTTATATCATTTTCCAACCCTACTGTAGGCAACCCTACAGTAGGGCAGATCCTAATCAGAGTGCCTTGGAACGCGTGCAACACGTGACGCGTCGGGCACTCATTGTGCTCACCTGAGCTAAGATGCCGGGGCTGGACCGTGAGACGTGCTTCGACTACACCTAACAATGACTAATGCTCGCCCTCGAAGCCGAATACACTTGACGGATATCATTTACGTAGTGTACCGGGAATGTTGATTATTTGCAACCATTCAGTTCTGAATAAAGGCTGGTAGCTTTGGTTGGTTACTTAATACCAAAGCGTTTGTTTGCACGTGATAGGCTTTTGTTTTAATATACTTCATAGTACACATAATTTCTATTTCCATATTTTAGAATTCTTATGTTTTTGATTTATTTTATGTTTATGTATTTCCAACTTTGTTTTTACAATAACAGTGCCTTAATTGTACACTGTGTGTTTTGTCTTTGTGGTTTACCTTCTCTGTGTATTTCCGTGCAATGTAAGTTTCCTTATTGTTGCTTTCACGCCTAAATGCCTAAACGGCTAAACGGATTTAATTTAAATGTAGTATCGTGATAGATGGTAACCAAGAAATGCGCATAGGCTAATTTTTACGCCTTTTTAACCCCCTATGCCCCAAACTGGAGTTAGAATTTTATATGGAGCACAGCGCAATTTCGAAGGCAGAAAGCTAAAAAGTTTGTATGCTGACTATTGGTCATTAATAAAAAGTCTTGCAACATTTATTTTTGGGAATCCGCCACCAGAACCTTAAAATTGGGGGTGAATTTATTTATGGGACTTTTCGCAGTTTTCTAGGTAGGAAGCTTAAAATCGATAGAAAGACGATTCATATCATCTACAGCAACGTATAATTATATTCTGTTTTCGTAACCAAAAGAAAAATATCAAAATGCCAGCGAAGCCGCTTAGCTTGTATCCAGTAAATATTGTCTTAATCATAGCTGACATATCAACCGTTACACCACAATATCATAGTCAGCTAACGTCCCCGTAACGGATGTATAGGCCTTACACGGGCCCAGTGCGGATTAGTCGACTTCACGCACCTTTGAATCTATTCGCATGCGTGCGCAGGCTACCTCCGATGA
The DNA here is from genome assembly GCA_019425675.1 of Leucinodes orbonalis. Classification (NCBI taxonomy): domain Eukaryota; kingdom Metazoa; phylum Arthropoda; class Insecta; order Lepidoptera; family Crambidae; genus Leucinodes; species Leucinodes orbonalis. Next base: position 50,749 of record PQWD01002655.1, read on the forward strand.
TTTCCTTCAGCGTAAGAATGTCCGATAAACGTACATATAATTTCGAAACTTCGAAAAGACATTGGTACGTGGTGGGATTTTAAGGAACTTCGGGCGGCACCAGATGCAGTATAGATACGTAGATTATATGCACAACAGCTGCGCTTAATATCCGCGAGAGGATCCGCTTTAGAGAGAGGATCCCTTACCCTTCTTCTTTTCCCTTTTATCTCCAACAGTACTAACATACAAGTTTAATTTATTTTAGTCGCATAATTACATATTATACTTTATTAAAAAAACCAAGGGAATCTCTTCTTCCCGCCCGTTTCATACACAAATCCGTGGGTCGGATAAGCTGATTAGTAAGTTAAATGGGTGGCCCGCCGAATTCGCGACAAACTTGGACGAATTAAAACAATTTCATTATACGGTACGCCAGAGACCCCTTTCGATGTACAGCGTTTGCCTAAAATCTTTGCGAAGTTTCCTAAATTATCAAAACTATATTTACCTTATATACAAAACAGCCATGCACACGAAACAAGCTTGTTTTATAGAATAAAATAAACGACCAATACCTACAATTCAAACATTGAATGATTTTAACTGGTTCACGCAGGTTGCATTTTCGCAGATATTTTTAACCTACCTATAATGGTATCTTGTGATAAAATGTTATCGTTACAAATAATAGTACCAAAAAAAATGTAGCGGTTGAGACGTCGGCTGCTACACCAAGGGTTCCGGGTTCGATCCCCGGGCAGTACGAACATTAGTGTGCATGAATAAGTCTGTTTGTAATGATTTACTTAAAAACGCGCGCGAAGCCGTGAGCATAACCTAGTATTCATATGCACGTAGTAAACATAGTTATTTCATTATTACAAACAGACACTTCATTTTTATTTTCTGTTAAGAGTAAAGATGAAGAAGAGCCGTGTCTCGGCGCCAATGGGCCAGCTCAACCGAAGTGTTACCACGGCCTCACAAGTGAAACAACGCGCGTATTGTGATTCATCGAGTGTGTGAGATTACTGGAGAACTCAAATTCCTCCTTCCCCATATTATTTTTTTCTCCTCATATTTTTGAGGTTAGCAATGCACTACGAAGCTTCTTCGGAGTAACGATGTTCATGGGTGACGATTTCCCTTTTTTTTATGTTACAAAGTATATACTGGACGGTCAGAACGCTCACCTCACTGATACGCCTGACGATGAAAGAGCGGCATTTATTGAAAATAACAACTGATAACAGTTTTTATTCCCTATCACTTATCATCGCCCGACATTTACCATCAGGTGAATCATTTATAAAAATAAAATTTTAACAATACTATCGTAATGTGGTAAGAGTAGTATTTTTTAATTTTTTTCGTAAAGTACTCATGACAGAAACTATTGTATCACAACATCATTTTAGTCTTTGAATCCTCTTTAGCAGTTAGGTTACTCTTATTTTTATCTTAAATATATTGTTTAATTTAATTTGTTTTAATATGGCTTTTAACTTGCTTTAGTGCACACCGCGTTCGTTGAAAACGTTTAAACGTCCCGTTTAGAAATATGAACACAGCACAGGTTTAATCTAACGAGGATTTATTCAAAGTATCTTTACGAGTAAATTGCTGGCGCATAAATGTTGGCTCATTTTACTGCATTTATTTCACTCGGAAACGACCAGTTTTAAGGTTACAATTCGCTTAACACTCGCTACACCCATAATACTCAATTCATAGCATTCACCTATATTCTTGTTTGAAAACCTTTGAAATTTTCATACTACTTACTGCTCTTTATTATCGCTACTTTAGTAACTTTGTTGAGAACTTGCGCTGCGAGATTGTTAACTGAACTCGCTAGATACTATTACATCAGATATAGGTGATCGGAAAATATTATCTAGAGTCTATTCTTCCTTTAAAGGGCACGATAAGCCATCGCTCTCGGTCACTATTTTAGGATCGCAGTCGTTAACACAAATCAATTCTCAATGGGCAAGCGTGGAGGTTTACGGCCCAATCTTTTCAGACATGCAGCTTGGGAATGATCTATTAACGTGAAGGATCTGTTTACGTAAAGAAAATTTATATTTCTGCAAAAATATAACAATAATTTCAACACGTTTCATGAAATGATGGCAAGATGGCAGCAAGTCGCAACTTGACCCACTTCTCGGGACACAAACTGATCTCTTTAGAAATTCTGGTAACTATCTAGCAGTGTTCTCAACAAAGTAGGGGACATTGTACTGTTTATTTATACATAGGTTGTAATACCCCCGAGGATTCAAACTACCAATTTCGAGATTAAACTTTGATGTTTTAGACCAACAAGGCAATTAACATTATTATTATAATACTGATCACAATAAACATCCTTGTGGTGTAGCAGATCGTGATTGAAATATCATTATTTATCTTACTCATGTTTATTGTGAAAACGCTTCTCTAAGGAGCAACCGCTTTTCTATAACAAGTTTGGTAAATTAATGGTTAACTTTAATAAAAAATAAACTACTTAAAATATCATTTTGCATAAGCATATATTTATTTGGTAACTAAGTGAATGTATTCTACGAGGGATATTGTGTGTATACATGCCTCTATTTTACAATGTTTGTGTTTAATGTGTGTGTGTGTGTGAATGAATATTCGACCTCTTTTACTACCTACATACACAGGAATATTCCGATTAATAAATATCTTAATCAGTTTCAACGCAGGCATATATAAATGAACTACCGACGGCCTTAGCTGACCGAAGCAGGGATTCATCAATAAGATGTTTCAGCTTGCAATGTCCTAATCAAATAAATAAATAATAATAAAATAAACATAAATAATAAAGATCCACTGACATTCACACAGCGCCATCTAACCCCAAACTAAGCATTAAGCCTGTAATATAGATTTCACCCGTATAATAATCGCAAGTTTATTAATTTCCTACAAAATTATAACTTTCATAGATTTAAAAGTCCTCGCTGAATCTCTATAGAGAATCATAAATGAACAATAGGAATTTCAAAGTCTGGTGGTATAATGTTACGGGTAAATAGCAAAAAAATACGAGAACCTCGCCATATGCGGTCTGCTGGTTATTGTAAAACGCAACAAGGGTGTAATTTGGCAACGCGCTACGATGTTATCTCGCGGTATTTCCCTACAGATAACACGTTATTTAATGGCGCAGTTTGGCTCCGGTTTTGTAGCAACGAAACAAAACATTATTTTATTTTCATATAATTGAACCCACTAAACAGAAGCTTAAATAACTTATTCGGTTATGTTAAGAAACAACTTTTCTTTTATTCTGTACAAGTATAGCAAAGCTGGACTGGTATTATATTTCACCAACACAATATTTACTAATTCAATCTCCAGTTTGTTCCACGAAAGTCTTGAAGAAGTTTAATATAATTCACCACGCCGAGTTAACTGTTAAATATTTGAGTATTTCCGTATAATATCATTCACCTGGCGCCTGTTTAAAATTCGGAGGTACCTAAGTCGTGACATACAAGTAAAGTTGTGAAAGTTGTCGAGCGGCAAGCGCCTAGGGTATACCGGCGGACGACGTTTGACACCTCGACCGACTCAAACAAAAGGCAACAATCTCTGAACAAACTTCAAAACACTTTCTCCCTGCAACGGACCCAAATAGACAACTAAAACATTTTTGATCCAGTAAGACAATTCGCAAATACGATATCGTACATTTTAATAAAAAGTACAAGTCACTTTTATTTATACATAATTATCATAACGTTATTTAAGTAACAAGTGCCTACTTGCTGCCTGCGGAATTTTGTAATTTAAATAAAAACATTTTTTTTTTAAATGTTCACAGGCAATATTGTTCAAAGTTAAAAAACTTTCAGTTTGATTGAATTTTTGTGCTATTCATGAAGTTGCAAACACGTACAATTTGTTCTTAATAGCATTATTTAAACCACTATGTTACTAGATATGACTGATGGGGCCGAAACGTTGGTACTGACAGTGCGACTGATCCACCAATTTAATGGCGATGAGTGGGCTATGGAGCAAGCTATGCTCAAAGTTTCTTTTTGAGTCGAATAAAAATTAAATGAACAAATTTGACATATGAATTAAAATTGCAGCAGCAGTGGCAGTGGGCTAGACACATTTTTCAGTATTTTGCAGCAGATGGCAACAAAAAGTAAGAGACAGGGGAAATGTGGCAGGCAGGAAAATATGTTAAAATTTGAGCGCCGTCATTTTGGCACGCTTTTTGTGATGTCAGTTATCAGACGAGTTTGAAGTCAGCGAAAAGTTTAGGTACTGAAAGGTTAATAAAATTGACAAAAAATATATAGTTCAATCTATGTATTACAAAAAGTTATCGGAAGCATCAGTTTGATTATTATTTCTACATTTATTTAAGCACGTATAACAAAGAAAGTCAATTCTGATAAAATTTTATGTTTACCAATCCTTTGAAATGCCCTTAATATCAATCAAGAATGCAAAAAATTGCTTAAATTAACCTTTTTATAGGCATGCGTCCTCGTAAGATTATGTCTTATAATTACAGGTAATTCATTTTGTAATTATCCAAGGTATATTTATTTCGTTTTTATAAACAGTTAAAATACAATTTAGAGTTTTTAACTCGTAGTTGGTGTGTAATTTGGTTTTTATTGCCCTTGACCGTTGTTATATTCTTTTGTCAATTACAATATTCGATAATTAAAAGTCTAAATATCAGCAAATTCTTACAGCAGGCAACCACAGCACAGTTATTAATAGCTAGTGATTTGTTAAGCTTTCGAAAGCCGAGAGATCAAAACTTTGGAAGTTATCTAATTAATGCAGATTATCCGGAATCCTATTCATACGATATAGCTGGTATATTATAAATGTCATATTGATTGACACGAAACTATCAAAGTTGCGTTTTGCTTTTGTGATACACCATTCAGAGGAATAGGATAATTTTGCCTACACAAAATGCGTTTCAAAGTCCACAAGGTAACAGATCACCAGAAATATTCAGTTTTTGTGAAGGTACTCTAAAGTAGTTTTGATTTAGTTAGATAGATAGAATATACTTTATTGTACAATTTCGGGACGTTAACAATTTAAAGTACATAAACAATAAAACATAAAAGTACAGTAGGGTTGTCACAAATTATAATGTGATTAAAATAAAAACTATGAAAGATCTAAAACATTTTTTTTATTATAGGACCAGCGTTTACAAATCTGAATGTTATTGAATTATTCAAACATATTTAGTAAAATGACTACTAATAAAGTTCAGTAGCATCACTCACTTAGCTTGTAATTAAGAAAATCTAAAGACATAAACAACATTTCTTGCACACAATTCAACAAATGTAATCGATTCGAGATACAATTTTCTCTCCCCGAAACTTGTGAAAAAAATATCTGCTACAAAAATTTTACCTCAGTAGGAATCGTTTTTTTTAGATTCATTCCAAAACGACAGGACTAAAAAATCACGGGGCACCTGATAGCGAATTAAGCACGAATTGAAAGTTACTGATGACTCAGGGACTATTTTTTTGATAGAGAAATACTCATCTCCAAAGGTGTTTCGTCGTGGCAGTAAAACCCCAGACTCAACTGTGGAATAATTTTAATCATTCATCTAGGTAAAGAGAAATTCCGACGAGAAGTGCGCTTGTGACGTAACGCTAGATGGACAAACCTTTTGCATTATGTCCTAAAAATGTGTTACATACGTACATATGTCACTATCAAGTAGTTATTTGTTTAATTTGCTTGTGCAAACTATAACAGCTTGACGACCTATATAGTGTAATGGGAGAGACGGCAATTACTACACCAAGAGTTCCAGGTTCTATCTCCGGGCAGTACAAACATTTATGTACAAAATGTTCGTTTATATTGGTCTGGGTGTTCTTATATAAAATATGTATGTATTACAAAAAATGTATAACATATGTTTATCAGTTGCTTATTAACCGGATTCCAAGCTTGACACTTAACTTGGGCAATATGGCGCCGTGTAATGACAGTGAATATTATTCATTTATTGTATCGGTACATATGAAACAAATGTTGTATCTATGCATCTGTTGATATAATTGGCATTATATAAAGGTTTCAAAGTAAACCCATCCTTCAGGATGTTAGAAAACCCCGGACCGGGGGTAGTAGGGAGGCTTGCACGACGGACACGAATTCACATCGTCTGACATCCCTATAATTGGATTAGTTTGCGAAACTTCACAGCGTCTTTTATCATTTAATATACACTCTGTACGGTCGCTTTATCTATTACTATAATGTGTCTGTACAGTAGTTAGTCTGCGTGACTTCTGAAACTCAACTTCAAAGAACTAATTTTTATTACCTGCCACACTAATGCAATTATGAATGTAGTATAATAACTCATGAACGCTACAGAACTCATCCTTAAATTAATAATCACTCGCATGTTGTGCGGAAAAAACAATGGGTTTGTTTGTTTGCGGGACCAACATTCCAAATGCTCCTTTGTACTTGAAATACACATTAACCCGTTAGTTTTGGAATATCCATATAAATAAATAAATATCCACTGACATTCACACAGCGACATCTAGCCCAAGTTAAGCGTGTAGTAGGTACATACATTTATGCATAGAAACACACAGACCAAAAAACAGACATGTCCATGCACAAATGTGTGTGCTGCCCGGGGATCGAACTCGGAACCTTGGTTTAGTAGCCGATGTGTCAACCATTACACTAATGGGTCGTCAAATATGTTACTCCGCATCGGTTGCCGTATATAGCTCGTGTGCGATCGATTTTCCGCAGGAAAGCAAACTGGTTAAAAAACTATTGTGAGAATAGTAATCTGGCAAGTAAAGTTACTATTATTAGAAACCAAGGCATGAAAGAAAAGCAAGCTTGCATGAAAATCCACCTATCAAGCAAGTATGAAAATTCATCTGGCAGCAATATAGGACGAGTAACAAAATCCACTGGCAAGGTAAACAGCATAATGCTGATTAGTACATAATTAATGTGTTGACGATGCATGATGTAATGTTGAGACGTCGACTACCACACCAAGGATTCAGGTTCAATCCAAGGGTAATCAAACATTTCTGTGCGAATGAGTTTGAGTTTAAAATATGAATGTATTTATAAAAAAAGTATATAAGTATGTTTATCCGTTATTAGATACCCGTAATACAAACTCCTCGCCTAAATTGGGAATAGATGACGCTGTGTTAATGTAGGTACATATTTATTTTATCCACATCCAAATCTGCTAAAGTTGAAGAGTTTGCTTATTATTATGCTTGAACGCGCTTATCCCAGGAACTTCTAGACCGATTTAAAAAGTTAACCAAAAATAACTTACCAAGGGGAACGACGCTTTCGGGAAAAATATAAGTCTGTAAAGTGTGAGTTTAAGAACCATTCCAAATATTTGAATTGATATACATTTAACTTCCTAACAATTCATTGATCAAACATACGAGTATTTAATATAACATAATATGCAAAGAGCCCCAGATAATGTAATAAGGTTAACTTTGCCTTTAACCAATGTTCAAGTTATTTTTGCTTGTTTCATTGACTTAATAGGACAGTCATCCCCCATCTCCAACGAATGACAATTATATCTCATTCATACATGAAAAACCAGTATTTCTAAAACAATCCAATCTTTTCAGTTTATACCAAAGTGTTAAAATGATTTTTATCCGGCCTAAAGCCGGCAGCTCAATGTGAACACAGCTTCTACGATTCACCTGATGGTAAACGATAGCGCCAGAGCAACGACTGCGTTGCCAACATTAGTACAAACATTTGTGTGCATGATCATGGCTGTTTGTAATGGTCTGGGTGTTTTCTATGTATATTATATTTTTACTAATACTTAATATGATAAAAATTGAGAATATGATTTGATTTATATAATTATTTTGATTGACAAATGAATCTGTACTAAACACAATTTTTTTGAAAAGAGTAACTACTGAATTTTTTGCTGGTTTCTTCTCAGTGGAAACTACCTCGCGAACCAGTGGTAGCTTCATTTGAGATTCATAAGTGTTCTTTAAGGACCTAAACTGAATAAACACTTTTCATTTCATTTCATATAATATGTATGTATTAACATATTAGTACCCATAAAACAGGCTTCACGCTTAACTTGGTGCTAGATGGCGCTGTGTGAATGTCATTGAATATTTATTATTATTCATAAAAAGAATTATGGGGAGAGGCAAGGAGGAATTTTGGGCCTCCGGTTTCATTTACTCAATGAATTGCAATGCATACTTTGTTTCACACCAACTTTCTGTCATACCGTGTATCAATGAGCCGTCCCATTGATACAGCAACATGGCTCCCTCACACAGAATTTTTTATAACTAGTACTATTTATTCATAATTTTGATAGTTAAAAACCAATAACCTGATGAATGTTGTGATTGCTGAGGATCAATTAAACGTACTTGAGCTTCAACAATATTTTTAAAATGTTGACTTTCCGCTGTTTTGACCTTCAATAATATGACCATGTTTCGCATTTTAGATCTGAACTTAATGGCACCCAATTCATGAATCTGTTATTATCGTATCTTTTGCTACTTTATAACCTACGATATAACCCTTGAAATCCGTCATGCCTACGGAATCATATTTATTTTCTGCCTTCATTTGATGCTCCTTTCAGGTCCCATTTATGTTACTCCTTGAACTTCCTTCTCACAACTGCTTTTATTTTTCGTAGATTGTAGTGTTACCCAAATTCAGTCTTGGTCTTACAGTCTTGGTCTTGTTCTTGCGTTTTTGCAAGACCAAGAACAAGACCGCGTATTTTTAGCAAGACCAAGACTGACCGTGCAAGACTTGAGCAAGAACAAGACATAGCCTGCAAGACTCTTGCGTCTTGCAGCTAGGACTTAGCGCTATTTCACGGAGTAGTTAGGTGTAACAGTTCGGTGTATAGGTACGCTATGAGACGCAAAAAACTGTATCAAAGAATATGAAAAACTGAACCTGTGCGCATTACGACTAATACCATAAACATACCTACATAGCGAATAAAAAAATATCCATTAAAATCAAACTGAGTGCATGCATAGTTATGCACTTTGATAATGCGGCATCAAAGGTTTTGTACTTACTTCTCAAAGAAATTTGCCGCTTTTCGGAAGTACATGGTTATGATACACGCGCCGGCGGCTTCTTTTGAAATCATATACAACAATCGTTGCCGCCGCGCCGAAATCACAACATTTGACACTATTTTATGGCCGCCACAGGGCGTAGGTATACTCATGCAAAATAATTTCGAATTTTAAGAATACCTACAGGTGTTCCAAAGAATAAATAAGTTTCAGAGTGCTTAGAATGAAAATGAATACATTATAATGATCACGCAAGTAGTATTATGATTACGATAAAATGGTAAGGATAGGTAGTAGATATCATAATAATTTATTCTAGTAAGTATATATTATAATATTGATTATATGGTTTTAAACTAATTACTTGGTACTATTATTGTACATTCAGTCATTATATTTCTTAAGTTTTTATAAGAAAAAATAGCAAAAAAGTGTTCAAATATCACCCGTTTGATAAATATTGTAGCCACTTTTAAATATACCTGAAACGTGTAAAACAATTCTACAATACTAATAAAATAATATAAAAAGCGTAGATACTTACCTACTAATAAAACAAAAAGCGTGCGATAAGAGTTTTGTATTGCTTACCAGCCCGAATATCTCTAAGAGAGATGATGAGAGTAAGTATTACTAATTTATTAGTAAGTAAGTAGCCAACGAGATGGAATTTCACACATGACATGATTGGATTTGGTTTAAAAGCGAGAGCGGGCATTAACATATTGTGCAGTTACATTACCGCTAGTCATTGTATCATTCAATCTCTTGCTAGATAAAATTGAATCCATGGTAAAACAGTTAGATGAGAAACCTAATCGATCTGAAGTGGATGAAAGGCTCATTCTAGCTTACCAAGCAGATCGAGACCGAGACAAAATGCTTAAACATTATAAGAAGAGCAACTGGATTTATTGTACTTCTTTAATTTTAGACCCAAGGCATAAGGCTCAGACTTTTGACCTGACAATGTGGGGGAAGCAACTTAAAACAGAAAGTCTGCGCAAGTTCAATGATCTTTATGAAGAATATAAAAGTCTACACTCACTGAACAAATCTCTGGAATTACCAAAAAAATGAAATTAAAGTATGTAATGAAGATGAAGACGTAATAGACTTTGATAAACTCTATGAATGTCCCTCGACGTCATCTGGATCTTGTCTTCAAGGCTTAGTGATAGACGAGTTGGAGGAGTACCAGAGAAAACCAAGAACTGCCAGCTCGGAAGACATTTTAGATTGGTGGAGGACGCATGAGACAGAGTATCCGACTTTATCGAAGATGGCCTGTGATTTTCTCTCAATACCTGCAACTTCAGTACCTGCTGAGAGATTATTTTCTAAAACATAGAAATAGGTTAAGTGATGAGTCAGCCAGATGGTTACTTTGTATTAATTCTTGGTCAAAAGAATTAATATAAAGTAACATAACCTAATGATAAAACTGTTGTGTATTGTTTGATTTTTATTTATTTATTTTATTCGTACATAGAGTGACAATTACAGTATACAGTAAGAAACAATTAAGTACAGGCTAGCTTATCTCTATTAGAGATTTCTTCCAGCAGGCCATTGTGAACCAGACAAACAATAGGTAAATGATAAGAGCGGTAGACGCAAACAACCATGCACTTAATATAAAACTACAATAAAAATAAACTAAAATAATGACCAATTAAATAAAAATAGGTACATATAATATACACAATCTAATATTATGAGTATAAAGACCACAAATATATATGTTTATACACATACACATACAAGCATATATATACAAGCATATATATACATACACACACATACATACATATATATAATCTTGAATTAAATATATGGACTCAATTTAAATAAATAAAATCATTTCTTTATTTAAAAGGAAAAAGTGAAGAAAAATAAATATATATATCTATATTGAAACAAAGTCTTCTAAGTTTATGTAAGAACCTGCCAAAAATTTAACTACCAGTTTCATTCAAAAGGAAATATTTTAAATGCTTTTTAAAGGTCGCTACCGTGGAACACTCGCGCAACCTCGACGGAAGCCCGTTCCAAAGCCTCGCTGCCTGAACGGTAAAGGAGTGTCCGTACATATTAGAGGAACTACTTGGTATTTTGAGGCTTAAATTATAAGAGGAGCGATGGTTACGACCAGACGACGAAAGAAATGTGAAACGCTCCCGAAGGTATTGCGGATAAACAGGGTTTTTTAAAATATTGAAAACCAGGACAAGAATCCTATAATGACGCCGTTGCCTTATAGGAAGCCATCCCAAAGATCTGCGATATTCTGACACGTGATCAAATTTACGTAGCCATAAACAAATCGAATGCCCAGGTTTTGAATACGCTCAAGCTTGTTTAAAAGTTCTTCTCTTGCGTCAAGGAAACAGGTATCGGCGTAATCAAGTATAGGGAGCATCAACGATTCGGCAAGCATGATTCTAGTCTCTAACGGGAGAAAGTTCTGTAGACGCTTTAATGCGTGAAAACAAGCATACATTTTCTGCCCAAGCTTATTGAATTTTGATTTTGATTTGTGTTGTACTTTATTTTTTATTGAAATAAATGAAATCGTAAAATTCTTTTATTAAATTTCATATAAGTTGAGGGTTCAATCTTTCTAGACAAATATTGTTTTTTAAATACAGTCAAGTTATTGTAATTAATTTGTTTATTACTTGTTTTAGCAAATGTAAGCTTATTTTCTAAGACATGCTGTACGGGACGTTAGCACCGTACAATAAGTGGGAAGAGTAAGGTGTGTTGAAATAACCAAACTCCACGAGTGCTGTTTGTACACTGATTTATTATAATAAACTTATATTGAATGCATCGCAGTGCACGCAATATTGCAACGCAAATAAATATTTTTACTTTATACTTAAATGTTATACACATTGCATGTACTTTGTACACATGCAAAAAAACAAATTGGAATGTGGTACTTCCACTGTTTCTTAATTATAAAATATTATTATTAAGAAACAGTTACTTTCATGAAAACCGACATATAGGTCAGTTGATTTTTCAAATTTCTTATCAAATCTTCAGTAATTTATTAATCTGCTTGATCTTTACTATGGCTATGTTAATCAAGCTCACAACGTTCCAATTCTAATACGTTTTTCTAAGATTTAAAATAAACTTTAATAAATAGTAATAAACTAATAGGTAATTGCAAGACTCTTGCTGCAAGACCAAGACCAAGACTGGGAGCGCAAGACCAAGACCAGGTGTATTGGCGCAAGACCAAGACCAAGACTGGCTAAGTCTCGTCTTGTTCTTGCATTTGGGCAACACTAGTAGATTGTTCATTTTCCATGAATGAACGTGACTTGTAGCAATTTGTATTGCAGTTGAATTCAAACCTAATGCATTTAAGTTATTTTCTTATTTAAAGAAGTATAAAAAATTATAACAAAAGTTTTTTATAAAATAATACTATATGCCTCTAATAACTAAAGCAGTAACAAAATAAATCTGATTTATTCATCCAATTACCACGAATAGGGTGCTCGTTGATTGTATTGTCTGAACGGAATACAATTAACGCATCATAAATAACATAGATAATAGTCAATAAACCGGGTAGAGTAGAGGAATACCATAGCATTTGTACCATAATGTTGACTTTTATTAGTAATACACAGGAATGTTATAAAGTAAATCAACGCTCACACTGTGCTTGTGTTATTGTTTAGCTAGAAAAGACATCATTATGTTGCTGCAATGACTCTGTCTCCCGGTAGGCAGAGCGTTAGTGGCTCAATGGTGTGGACTGTTGCCTTCCGATCTGGAGGTTGCAAGTTCAAACGTACCACGTTCACGTACCAATGTGTTTTCGAATTGTCGAAACTGTATGTACGTTATCTGACGCCCTTATGGTGAAGGAAAACATCGTGTGGAAACTTGCGCAGGCCTGCCAAGTGATCCAAGGGTGAAGTCGGCCAATCCGCACTGGGCCTGCGTGGACGACTAAGGCCTATACACCCTATATGGGTAGGCTCGTGCACCTCGGTAGGGAATTTTGATGGGCTGATGACTCTTACTCGTATGTACAAGTATCGTAGACTGACGTGTCTAAGTCAAAATATTAGTGTCAAAAACTTCAGTTACATACGAAAGATCTCTTTCTTTCTCATTATGAACATCTAGGACATAAAGTTTACCAGAAACTTAACTGCCAAGTGATAAACTTCCAGCTAAACTTCCAGCTCCCCCTTTTATATTTCACTGTGCATTCTGTATTAGGGATTCGACATTCCGACCACAAAAACAGTTATGTGGAAAACGTAAGCACATCAAGAGTAGTTGATGATACTTTAAGAAATTAAGTCACTAATATAAATGTAAGGGTAATATAAAACCTTTGGCAAAGAGTATCCGCTACGGTAGGTCTGTAATCAAAAATCTAAATGAATATTACATTGTTGGAATTGAAAATATCTCACAAAACGGGTCCTTTTTTTGTACAAATACCTTAAACAGATGAGCATTTGTGAAAAGATTAATTCATGTGGAAGAACCGAAGGATGTACATTATGTCTGGATTGTAACAAATGAAAGGATGACGTCTCTACCGACTCTTTTGGGAAAATCCGTGACGATGGTGCTAAAGAATATGTTTAATAAATAAATCTTATAAATATACATCGGAGAAAAGTTATGTTTTTAAGAAATGTCAATGCCTTATTGTTATGTAATATTAAATGAATCTTAAGAAATTTATAGATGCATATTATAGTTCCAGTGACGTGAAAAATGGTAGAATTCCAGAAACAATGGTAATTTACTAGGTGGTAGACTCGGTACTGAGTCGTCTAGGCAGGTTGGTACCTGACGATACCTGGCACTTTGGTGGTCCACAGTGCCAGATATCATCTCGTGAAATAGGAGTGCTTTGCACTTCTGTGTTTCGGAATGAGGGCACTGTAGCTCGTAAAATTACCGAATATAAGAGACGTAGGTCGTTGTCGAATTTTTCGAGAACGAGACGAAACCCTTTTTTCGCGGAAGAAAACGGTTCCTCGAAACTGTTCTTGTTGCAACTGGTTTAATCGCCGACGTTAATATAGTTGCGACTAAAACTAAAACCTTTCCAAAACAGGAAAGGTTCTGAAAACGGGTATATCGTCGCGGAACGGTAAAACATCTGGGGTGACTGGTGCAGGGCAGTGTCACTTACCTTATGTCATAAAAAAACTTTTAACCGACGCATTTTAAGAAAAGTTTAATTCGACATTCGGATAACATCAAAGTGAATCGGGTAAACCTTAAATAAGACCGTCAGTATACACATGCGCTTGCAGTATGTATATTTGTATGCATAAACATGTCTGTTACTATTGTCTGGGGGTCTGGGTGATGATGATGATGTATATACTTGAGACTGCTTCTTTTGATAGAAAAATCCGGGTTGTCTCAAATTTATACAAATGCACAGTCCTTGTACTTCATAATATTAAAGAAGTAGGTTCTTTTATATTATATGTAGGTATTGTACGTTATTAAGTAACCTTCGAAGTGCTTGCCACCTCTTTCCAGACAGTTCGGCCCAAAAGCTTGTGATTCTCTTTAACTCGGTTTGATAATAATATCATTTATTATTATATTATTTTATAAATTACCATATAAAAATTAAATCAATATTTTTTTATCAAATAAAACTCCACAGTTTCGAACGCAGCGATAATTTCGTTTAAGTACATCTCTCAGTTACTCTCACTTTCAAACACAAGTATTTTAATTTCGCCCCACAATTAAGTCCAGTGTGTGAGATAGAGGAGGCTCTCGCTGGCCAAGGTACGTACCCGTTTGTAAGGCTATATTATAAAATCCTCGAAGCGCTTCTCTTTTTTTGTTACCAAGTGTACAGCTCGGTGAAGACGCTTACCTGATTGTAAGTGATGACAGAGCGGCATTGAAGGAGACCAACAACTGATAGGCAGTAATTTTCCATCAATGCCGCACAGAGCCCGACACCAGAGACAACAGATGTTAGGTCTCTTATACCGGTTATTTACTAGCTACAGTCACAGGACCATAAATCTGGCACTGCGGCTTTTTTTTTCGAACTGACTACTGCTGTTTGCCGCAGATGGCCTTTACAGCTTCACCGGACAAGTGGCGAACGCAGATGGCTCTCAGCCTTAAAGCACTGCGTTGTTTTACCTAGACGACAAAGTACCGAGCAAACCTAGTAATTCAATTCAATAGTGTTCAATTCAAGAGCGAATAAAGCGAAATACTCGTTCCTGTGCATACAGTGATATCTACGAAATCGTTGTGTGTGTGTGACAGTGTGAAGTGTTGATCAGTGATCATTTAGGTATGTGCCTAAATTGATTAAGTAGTGAGTGTGTAAGTGTTAAGATAAGTGTTGTGTGCAGATTCTGGTAGTTACAAATAACTGTGTTACCGTGTTAATCTTTGTGTTTGGCATTATTTATCCAAAAACCCCAGCTCGTGAGAGTATTAAAAAGTAATTACCCATCTAACCATAACATCAAATCTATCAATTAATTAAGTACAGGTATCTTTCTTATTAAATTTTATTATAGTACCATATTGTATACGAATATGAAAGCATCATTAGACAATCTTATTAAGACAAACTATGACATCAACAAAATATTGTACACTAATAATAGAAAAAATGGAACTCTAAATTATTTGGGCAAGATCATATCAGCGGACAAAAATTGGTAGGTAACAAGATATAAAATTATACAGACAGCAGCCAAGTAGCCCATTGAGAGTGGGATGAATTATTCATAAACGCTGACCGATTTTAGACTTGCAAGGTTTGGAGGGTTTACTAGTTTTGTATCGAAATCTATTTTATTTTTAAAATGCCCATTATTATCTTAACAAACTTATAAAAATACTTAAACGCAATTATAATAACCTTCAAATACTCATCAAATACGAGTAACAAGTCAAAGTAATATACTTCTTTAAAAAATTCAACTTAGATAATCAATAAATTAACTAGATGCATATTATTCTGACTCAATATGTGTCCGCGGCAAAATTCTGTCCATCACGTCGGATGGGCAGAATTTTCATATAGTTTCACATGTCATGTCATAATGACATAGTAGTGTTTTTTATTTTGTTCCCGTTCAATGACGCATTACTTTCATAATTTTAATGAATAATCTTACTTTATTCATCACCCAATTTTATAAAAAATAACGCGATAATAACTTCTATAAATAAGCCACACCAAAAAATTCACTCCATGTCTCCTTTGCCCAAATTCCACTAATTTTAAAATGCACCAATAGATTCGTAATTGTGTCTCAACTGTCAAACGAACGACAAACATGTCAAGGACTACATCTTGTGTCAATTGTTTTTAGAAATTGTGAATTGGTAATTACTACTTATGTATGTTGACATTCGTTTCACAGACATTGATTTAAATTACTACTGAGACACTAAAGCTATCATGGTCGCACTTCAAATAACGGAATCAGGCAATGATGTAAAAAGAATAGATTCGTGATATGCTCACAAAACAATCGAAAAAGTTTTCCGAATGCAGCGACAGCACACATACACTTTTTTCGAATGAGCGTACATTTACCTCCAACTGTATTCTCTATGGCGGTTCGTTTTTGAGACACGGACGGCGTATCTACCTTTATATATACAGAATATCATTGGAATCAGGGTCAATATTAAACAACAATAGGCCAACATTATGGTCAACATAAGACACAGTACAATTTATTGTATATTATGTAAATTACCTAAATTACTATTGTAGTAAATTTTATAAGTATGTATTTTGAAAAAAAAACAGCATTATCGATAAACAGCGAGATTCAAGGTAATTTATTACATAAAAAAAAACAAACATATTAAGATAAATAGAAATGGTAAAATGTCATAAAAAGATAAATCGGTCTTAAGTAGAAACTCTTATTAGATCTAAGTCACTAGATATTGTTAGAAGAATACAGCTCTTGACATTAATCGAAATGACAAGATATTTTATTACAAGATTTTATTTACTTTCACCTATCTCGTTGTCTGAAATGGCAAGTTAAATTTGACCTACTTTCCGGTTTGATAACATGCCGAAATTATGCCCGAATAAGTTGATCATGTGTCAATACAATATTATTATGACATCCTGATGATAACTGATGTCACTAAAAGTTGACAAAAGCAAATCGGTATTACAAAACTTTATATTCAGATGGTTTCCAGGTCGGATGATGGATTTGAAAAGTTGGCATAGTAACTCCATGATTTATCAAAACGTCACTAAGCAATATTGGGCTCGTTTAATTAGTCTTTAAAAACACTTTCGCTTTAGATCGTATCAAATCAAAAGTCTATTGAATGGATCTGGATGAATCTGAAATGGATGGATAGAACCATAGGCTGAAAGGGATGAATCTGGAATCGATATATATAACCATAGGGTGGAATGAATGAATCTGGAAAGGATCGATGGAACCATAGGATCTTCGCAACTAAATGACAAAGTTACATCAAGTATGTGAATGTATCACTTTTTTATGTTTACAAATCCAATAGAAAAGACCAGACTTAATAGGTGCTAACATTAGCATACGCGAGTATTTGATGTAGCATTATTAAAAATTTTGACGTCTTTTGACTTACCAGTAAAAATACTTGCTTTTAAAACATGTTTTGTAGTGACGCATTACTACTGCCTTAAAATGTTTTTTTTTTAATAATAATTCCAGTATGGATCTAATTTTGGGAATTCACATTGTATTATTCAAAAATGCCATGTAATGAAACATCTACTTGGAATTGCGGAGCACAGTTTCGTTAAAAACACTGTATTGGTGATACTAAAATTACTAAGAACAGTAATTTAGTAAATTAATTTTAGTAATAACAGTATGGATTTTCAATGAGTATTATACAAAAGTTCATTTAAGTAACGAAATAACGAATAAATGATAATAAGTGCACTTCTGCTTAGTACTTATAATATCCATCAGTAAGGAGGTCAAAGGACCAGGATACGTTCAGATTTTGCCTCAACTTCTTGGAGGACTTGGCCTCAGTTCATGACATAAGTAGATATTACTCCTGAATCCAGCGACATTATCCATAAAATAATAAACACTAGGACAAATCAAGGAATTAAACAAAACAAATGATAAAAAGGATATAACGTTCCCAAAAATTGCACTTACCTCCAAGCTTTATTTATCACCTTACCAATAGAGCAACCAGCAATTCACCTCAAGCGACTTTAGCTGGTTAGTTTTAAACTTGTTATATATACCTAATTATGGACCAAAAAATTATAAGTATTTGGTCAATAATTTTAATTATTGTTGGATAGATTTAGTTAATAATCAAACAACTGTGATTTTTAATATCAGTAGGTATAACAAACTCATAGTGTTTATTTTTACCCCAAAGAATTTTGGTCACTAGTGTATTTAAATTTTACTTATTTTGTAAGTGGGATGAGTTGACCAATTAAAATAAATTAAATAAATGATTTAGTCAACTCATCCCGCTTCGAAATAATCCTGCGGGATGAGCCATACATACATAGGACTTTCGGTAAATACTTCAAGCACTCCATTATACTAGTAACATTTGTAAATATAATAATGAAAGATAATGTAAGGAGTACCAAAAAAATATATAATGATGAGCTCGCAGAAATTGTAATGGGCTAATTACAATTTCCGCATCTCCGCGTCAATTTTATGCACAAAGGCACGGCAGGACTACGTTGATTTACTTACTGCTACCATTTTAATTAAACGCTTTCACTGGATCCCAGGATTAGGTGGGGGTTGGTAATTTAAGCCAATAATAATGAACAACCTTTGTCGAATACAATTATGATTTATCTACACCTTCACCGGGGCACCAAGATTTTTGTTATTTTTAATGTTGTATTTGTTTGTATACTATAAAAAAAACATCACAATTAAAATAGGTTTCCCTGGTCCCCACATTAGGCTCAGCCTGTCCTTTGAAGGACAGTAAGTAAACAGTTCCCAATATTAACATTTTACCATTTTTGGCACTCGTACATAAGTATACAGAGATCCAAATTATCAAAAACAAGCCAAATATAGTTCCATTAAAAATTAAGTGTAGATAAAATCAAATATAAATTTAAATTGAGATATTCTATACACTATTTTATATATATCACAGTATATATGATATGAATGTGTATATGTATGTATGAATGTATTGTGTATAGTAGATTATTTCAATGGTTTCAACAGGTCTTCCACGTCAATTATAATTCCACTACAACAATATTTTTTTCAAAATACATTTTGTTTAAGAAACAGAGAGGGCCTCAAGTTGTAGTCTCACCAGCTTATTAAAATTTGTGGTACAAGATAACGACCACAACGATGGGAAAAGTTTGATGATTGATATTACGGGTATTTTAAAAACCCTCCTTTTTAGTAGCTTGTCATATTCATCCAATTTAGTAACCATTTTATGGGTATGGATTGCAGCCCTTACCAAAAACCACCTTCTCACACTAAGCACCTCGGCTTTCCCATACAAAAATTCAGTCCTTTACCTTTAATTGACTGACATAAAGAAAAGTAGACTGTCCTTAACATTTTTCTATCAGTTGAATCCGCTGAGTTTTTCATAATGGCCAATTCTGAGACATTGGCTTCTCTCCGACAAGTAACTTGAAAGAAGGTAAGGGGATACAATATCTGTGAGCAGGGTCACTGCGTCCTTCGTTGACTTCCCTCTACGGAACCCAAACTGTCTACCTATAATCAAACTGTTGTTCTCCAGATAAGTTATTAACCTCTTCTTTATGATACGTTCAACAACTTTGAGATGCTACCAGTTAGTGAGATTATGCGGTAATTACTAGGATCATCCTTTATGTATAAAAAATGACCACCGCTATTTTCCAAGCTTTGGGCAAACTCGATACTCATGTTGAATAAATACGCAAGAATGGGCGCTAGTCGCACAGCTATGAGTATTATATTGCTGTTTCTGCCCAGGTCTGTAGAGCTAGTTTAATTGTGTTTGTGGATTAGTTCCAATACTTCTTGCTCGTCGTGGAAAAATGTAAAACGAAGCAGTGTAGGATCTTGTTCCTTCGGCAGATGCGTAGGCAGCAGACGAGTCAGTATGAGTCGACCAGATTCTTTCCAACCAATGAAAAATATGATTTACTCCTTCTAACCCGTTCGTACAGATTCGTTACTTTGTCAATAGCTCCTGTTGTATTCTTATACTATTATCACTTGAATTTCACACTTTGTTTTTGCATTTTTTCCATATTTAGCCGTAACTCATGCAATACAAGGCCTGCAATTCATATACTACCTGCCTTTTATTAAGAGCCAAAAAGTCAATTTATAGTTACCATTCAAATTCTTTTTTTTTTTACAACCGAGCCTCCAATGAACAGAGGAACCATCACGCGTACATCAGTACAAACCCATTCTGATTTTTGGCTTAATTTTCGTTCTTTTCAGGTTCTTTTTGCTAGAGCCACCACTCGGAAACTCAATTAAGTTTCCCGAGCTTTGTTCTGAAATTTTATATTAACTGAAATATAGGATTTTGAAGGCATTTATCACTAATTACTCAGATTCCATCAGCTTCTGCCACTTATCCCTATTTTGCTTCTTTACACGAGCTGACATGGTGGCGTTTTAATACAAACACCCATTTTGATTTGATCCCCAGGCTATATATTCACTATGTAAATATATGATTAAGCTGCTTAGTTTACTAAACTTTGTGAATAAAATCAGTAAAGTACTTAAATATTTATTACTTATCGTGTTTATTTTGTATTACTCATACTTATATTTCTATGAAACGCAAACATATAAGATGACGAAGTAAGTAAAGATCTTTAATAATTTAAATCAATCCCTATTATATTCAATGCGGAGGGTGATCCACCGGATCAGCGTAATATCAATATTTAATCCTGGAATAGTCTCTGAAGCCGTCTGTTTGTCTTGTGCACCACGAATTAAACAGCTGAAGGGCTGTTTACAATTTGATAGAGGAACTGGAATAACTCGTTAACAATTTATATTCCCTCACTCTATTGCCGCAAACGCCTGTAATGTTCACTGTTGCGAAAAGTTGAGAACACAGTGAGCGGCCTTAAATATTAAAAGGATACCTTAGATCCCACGAGACACGCTACGTAACGTTAACTTAAGTTCATCAGCAAGCGAAAAATTTAAATAAAATTAATAAAACTGTGTGATATATTCTTGCATCTCCTTTAATTAATTTCAAGAGGCTACATTTAATTTTGTTTTTTTTCTTATTAACCTTCAGACAGCTGATAAAATATAAACCAACAGATGACTGAATATTTATTGTGCCTGGGATACAGAATTGAAAGTAGACAAATTTTATACGTTTGTGACGTATGGTTCGAATTTGTTTATTCTTAGATTTGGGACAGCAATCTTAAAACTACCTTTAAGTACTAGGTGGTAGATTCGATATTGAGTCGTCTAGGCAGGTGCCAGATATAGTCCCGTAAAATAGTGTGTGAGTGTTAGACACGTATACAAAAAAAATTTTGTTTAAAGTCAAAGACCGCAGCTGTCTTTCAGGGGACACATTTTTCAATTAATGACAGTCTGTCCATATTTTTATACGTCCATTTTCACAGAACCTATGATATTGAACACTACGGTATACACTAACGTCGACGATTCTGTATCGATCCAACATCGTGAAATGTTAATAAAATACCTGTAAATTTTAATATTCAATAGGCTCTTCAGTTGAAACTTATTCAATAATAAATTGAAACTACTTAGACAACATTGTTGTCTCAATAGCTTTAAATCTCAATCTTTGTTGAGCGATCTTCTGATGTTCTTATTGTTCGATTTTAAAGTCAGACGTTTAACTAATTATAACTAATATCTAACCTATCAAACTTTACGCAGTATATGTATATGTTCGATGACCCATTCGGTGTAATGGTTGAGACGTCGGATACTGCACCAAGGAATCTTTGGGTATGAACATATCTGTTTGTATTACGATCACGGAAAAGCAATTAAATGAAGTGAAAAAAGTAGACTTTCAGGAGAAGCAAAACCGAGCTTTATTGCAATAATTGCTAGTATTTTTCCACTTTTATTATACTTACTTATGGTCTTTGAAAAAGTTGCTTAGATTTCAGAAGCTCTAGAAAGCTATGCAATTAAAACTACGACTATTTATCTTTATGGATTACGAAATAGCATGTCCTTACATTAAAATGTTGTGTTCTATACCTAATTATTTTTTTTTTTTTGTATTTGGTTCACAAACGGAATGTAATGTGCAAAGGTGTACAATATTCCTTAAATATATAATTTAACATTCATTCTATATATAGTGAACACGACATGCAATGAGTGGATATGGATACAATTTAATAATAAATAAATAAACAAATAATACTACAATACAGTATATGCCCTAAAATGCCCTATCATATTACAACATTTAAAACACTTTGCATTAATATAACAGACATTTGACGAAAATAATGTAAGTAGATTTTTAAATAGAGAACCTCTTTTGGTTCAGTAATTTTTGCTCAACTAAAATCAGTTGTTTGCAAATAATTGCCAAACTCAATAACACGAGACTTTTTTGACTCAATTTCTTTTCTTAAAATTTATAGTGCAGATTCTAATATACAGATGAATAAAAAACCATATTAGAAATAAATAAATATTTCAATGATAAATAATAAATATCCACTGACATTCACACACGCCATCTAGCCCCAAGTTAAGCGTGAAGCCTGTAATAGGAGTACTACAACAGAAAAAACTTACTCATTTACTTTTTTTGTAAATACATACATATCATACATTAAAAACACCCAGACTAATACAAACAGATATGTTCATGCACACATATGTTTGTACTGCCCGGAGATCGAACCCGGAACCATTGGTGAGACACTTCTAAAGTGGAAAAAACTGTGTGCGTTCTATTCGGGGTAAAAAGGTTTCCATTGATTTTAATCTTCCTACTTTAAAACCTGCGTAAGGTTATGAAGTAGGAAATATGTTAAGGCTATGTAAAATTAACCCCCCCCCCCCCCCCGGAAATAAACCACTAAAATTAATTAATAAATTTGGGGGTTTATTTCCGAAAATAAATGCAATTTTATGACCAATAGTCTGCTTAATTTATAGCTTTCTTCCTTTTATATTACGGAATGTTAAATACGAACATTTAATTATCCTCCTCTCTCCCCCCTTTTAGGAAAGTGGGGAGAGAGGAGGATAAAAGACAAAAGGTAGCCTATATCAGTCTCCATCCCTTCAAATATCTCCACTTAAAAATACGTTTATTCGTCTTTCCGTTATGCCTTGAAAGAAGCACAAACAGACACACTTTTACATTTTTAATATTAGTATAGATTTTAATACCAACAACATCGCAAATAACTGTGTTTACTTTTCACCACGCTTTGTTTATTATATTCGCGCATTTTCTATATAGTGATCAACTTTTGATGAAATAAAAAATGCAATTCATAATTTGATTCCATTTATTTATTAAATCTGTTTGTACATTACAAACTACCATCCACGTAAAAACATATATCTACACACCATTGTTTTCAAAATGTTATATATCAAGTTACAACCTTAGTTTCAGAATGATGAATGCAATGAATTGATATTATGAGACAACATTGAATACTAACTATTGAATATTAAACCTGTTACAATATGTAGATAACATACTAAGTATTACATAATTAAAAAAAATCTACCTTACAATACGTCCCAAATTAAAGTAATGCACATAAACAATTAGATTTCACAACAGAGTATAAAGAAACGGTACCTCGGTTATAACTTCGGTAAACCAAAATCCTGTTGTCGAGTTGACTATAGATGATCAAATGATTTGGCACTGGCATTGGGTGTGCTACTTCATTAAACCCTAATTAATTATTAGCATTATGTCTATTAACATTAACAAGATTAAGCAGGGAAGACTTGATCTGTGAGGTGAAAAGGTAAATATATGAAAATAGAGTTATATAGTTATAGTATATAAATGGAAAACAATAAAATAAATAATGATTATTCTACACTTGCCATTATAAAAAACGCGATCAAACTCATTAGTATATAATGAAGCTTATTTCTATACACTGAATGTTATTTTCAGAACGTGACATTTACAGTTTACTACAAGGTGGTGAACTCGGTACTGAGTCGTCTAGGTATGTACCACCGCAGTGCCAGATATCGTCCCGTGAAATATGTGTGTTTTGCACTTCTGTGTTTCGGGATGAGGGCGCAGAGGGACCAGTGTTGATGGAAAAATAAAACCAACTTACTGTTATTCAATTTCATTCAACACTACTTCTGCCATGGTCTGGCGTATCACTAACCACCAAATGAGCGCACTGACTGTAATCTTATGATATAAAAAACTTAGTTTACAAAATGACCATTATGCTAAGTTTGGCACTGATACCTACCAAATGAGCTGTAAGCTCAACTAAACAGAATTATAATTTAGCTTTTTGTCAATAAATGATGCTTTATGAAAAAACATGGCATTTTATTCAGATGTGAGAACAAGAAATATAGGTACCAAAACAGACTTAAGTTTATTTGCCTTTTACTTTATAATACTACTCGTTAGTTTGTAATATATAAGTATTGGAGAAAGTAATCGTCAACACAGTTTTATAAAAAAATCTATGACCATCGATTTACAATGCTGCTCCAATTTAGCACAAAAATATGTCCATTTCAATAATTCTAGGTAAATACCACAAATATATACAATTAAAAAAGGGCGGCATACAGTCAAATCCAGCCCAGTTTTTCAATCTATTTGTACTGCTTCATACAAAAATACACGTCCAATATATCACATGTCACCCTCACGCAGCAGCCAACCGCATCGAACTGAAACAAAGAGCAGTTTGAAAAATGTAATACATAATTTTTAAATATACTATTTCATACAAACTGTTGCACCACCGTTGACACAACGTGATTCGGGGTTCATGTTCAGCTACTTCATTTCGCAATCATTTAAAAATAAAATCACGGAAATGAGTAACACCTCTGTGTTTCTGAGGAAAATGTTGAAATAAAAATGATTGCCGTAAAAATTAAAGCAATATTTTTAAGCATTCACAGTAGTTACACTCTTAAGATTTTATAAAATGAAGTAGCTTCTAATTCAAGTTGCGATCCTATGAAACCTTAATTTGATTATAAAAAAAAATATTTATTAAAAAAATATATAATAAAAACCTATGAATTTTATTTTTTTATAATTGTGGGTGGGTTTTGTAGCGAAATAAATAGTAAAAAGGTGTCATTAAAGTTGAAGCATTCTTTTGCAGCTTAAAATTCATACAGAATATCGCAATAATTTTTTTTTAATCGATATCTTTGTGAAATTATGGAATAAAGGTTCTGGCAAAAATACACATAGTCCACATACAACATTGGTGTTTTATTTAAAACACGAAACAATTGAATGACAACATACCATATTACAACTGAGCATAATTATACACTTTTAATTCATATTTATAATAAAGTGATATATGGACATGGATCAGCATACACAATAATTATGTATGAACGCGTCCTGCAGAGCGCGTTACCCAGCTATATACAAATAGCCATTTTCATTATTTAAGTAACTTTAAGTAAGTGTGATTTCAAAATTAAATTATGTATCCGTCTTTTAAGTTTTTTTAATCCAATTACATTGCTTTATGAAATACTGGCGCGGACGAAGCCCAAAAGGCGACTTCGTCCGCGCGGAATAGTTACTTTAGGTTAACGCTAACTTTGACCCGCTACTTCGGTAACACTGCGATATCTCCTAAGATATACATTTAATTCGAATCACGTAAACGGAAATTTTATTTAAAATTAAATACTTGTGATGAATATTTGGATAAGGATTAGTATCATGTTTATGTAAACACCTTCGCAAATTATACATTATTTTAGAACAAATTTGGTAAGCAAAAAAAGGTTATAGTGAGCTAACCTTAAATGATAGACAAACACTGTCGCGTAGTTTTGGAGGGGAACAATATTCTCATACATGACTTAATGAAACTTTAACCGTTTTCACAAAGTACGCAGCGGAAAAAATCTCCTGATTTTGAAACATTCTTCCTTGCTCCTCTTCTAATGTTCTTATCGTGACGATTTATAGCCAATTTTTTTTAAACCGGATTCGTTCAAACAAAAAAACAAACAAACATACTCTTCAGCTTAATAATATTTGTTTAGAATACTAAAACACAACACAAGGCATACTTACAATTTTACTACGTTAGTAGTGAGTCATATTCGAAGGGTGTTGAGTCGGCTGCTCTTAAATGTCACCACAATACACCACCAGATATATTGGACACCTCTATTTGGTCCTCAGGCTGTGTACTGATAACCGGCACACGTCTTCTTCTATACCTGAGATAGAAACTTGCCCACAAAAGCAATGACATCGCACTTAAAGTTGAAACAATACATGTGCCAATGTATCTCGCATTACTGGTTTTTGTTGATTGGTAAGGGGAATAAACAGTTTCGTTAATTGGATTACTTGAATATGCCTCAGCATTTTCATTATCCTGACTTTTGGAATCAGTGCCCAATAAATCAAATGAACTAAATTCCTTCTTAGTATTTGCAGTAATATTATGTTTACTGGCAACAAAAATTGGCGTATTAAGTCGTATCCCAGATCGCTTGTTTTGAGACGAATTACTGACATTGCCTTGAATAATATTTTCAGTGGAGTTTGAACGTGTCTTTGTGAATGATTTGATATCCAAATATTTACTACTCACGTTTTGTTGGTCAAATGTATTTCCGTGTTCTTGTATTTTTTCATTAAAGGCGTTTGTTGTGAACAAATTATTTCTTCCAGTTCTTGTTGGTATTAGATTTAACTGGGTCGTTTGTTTAGACAATAAGTTGTTATTTCTTTTTATATTTATGTTAGATGAATTCATTTCAGAAAAAGCTGAATGTTTTATTTCGCCTGAATCAAAGTTTTCATGCCCATTTGCTTTGTCTGTGTTATTACTGAGGTATCCATAATAACGTAGTAATTTGTTTATCATTTCTGTACTATATAGATTTACTGGAGGTAAACTCTCACTAATGGTAAATGTTTCTGGAAATGTACAATTGTACTTTATTATTTCTGATTTTGTTTCAGATGTAGAATAATAACAAGTTTCCCCATTGGATAACGTCTTATTCCAAGTCATCCAATCTTTTAGCCACAATTCAGAACTGCAATTTAACTTATTGCCATGTAATCTCAAAGTTCGTAGTTGAACGAGATAAAATAGTAAGTCGTTTCTTATCTCCGTGAGATTATTCATTCTCAAATCTAGATATTGCAAATGTGAAAAAGCTGCTAATGCAGCTGAATCGGCTAGCAGCTGCCGGGCTAGTCCTGGGCTGGATTGAAGGTGTAACATTTGAATACTTTCCGGTGATGACAGTGGAAAAGATCCATCTTTTTGTGTAACTGATAGATTTAAATTACAGAGCCTTAAATCTCGCAAAGACAAAGGGCCATCGAAGGTATTAGATGAAAATGACTGAATAGGATTATTTGACAAATCTAACATTTCTAAAGAGAGCAAATCATCAAATACGTGATCTTCTATGTAAGATATTTCATTGCTTTGTAACAGAAGAATGCGTAAGTTTGGTAAATTTTTCAAATCTTGTATCATTATTTTTTTATCATATTATTGTTTATAGAAATATTAAGTTCATCAGGCAATGATTTTGGCATGCTTTTCAAAAGGTTTTTATATTAAATTCAAAATAGGAGCATCTCCAGCCTGCCTAGAATCATCTTCTATGAACAACCCTATTATCTGAAAATCCAGTG
The DNA here is from genome assembly GCA_019425675.1 of Leucinodes orbonalis. Lineage (NCBI taxonomy): Eukaryota > Metazoa > Arthropoda > Insecta > Lepidoptera > Crambidae > Leucinodes > Leucinodes orbonalis. Next base: position 78,798 of record PQWD01002655.1, read on the forward strand.
ACTGTAACAATGGGTAGCTATCCAGGTCGCCACAGTGAACTGATGTAATTCTATATAACCACTAGTGATAAAAATCTTACAGAATGTGTGAAAGCCTCTGGTACTTGATAGATAGAGACCTATTCTTTGATGCATCGATTTGCTGCAACCTCCGCCCTGTGCCCATAGCAGTTGCGTATGCAACTGTGTTATCCCCAAATGTGGGTTATAGTCAGCAATAGTCTAGCTAAATTCGGCATAACTGTAACGGTAACCGGTGATTTTTTTTAAGATATTGTGGGACACATCCAAATGCTGTAGCAACCAATTATTAAAATTAGTTTCATTGATAAACTCTATGTTATTCCTGCTAAGGTTGAGATGTTGCAGATTTTTTAGTGGCGTAAAAACATTTGCTAATATGTTTATGTTATTTTCAGATAAATCTAGGGATTCCAGTTTTGTCAAACCTGTAAAACTTTCTTCAAAAATATTTCTGATTCTATTCTTACTAAGATTAAGCTTCCTTAAGTTGACGAATTGGTTGAATATTCCCTTTTTTATTAATTGCAGCTTATTTGAAGCCAAGTCTAATTCTTGCAGGTTTGCGGCCTTGATATTTATATTAATTTTTAATATATGTTCACCTCGAATAGAGATCGAGTAAGTATCTAATGTTGGTAAATTTACGTCAACCGCACTCTGATTGCATGTCTTTGCGTACAATACTGCAACTTCCGTAAGAGGTCTGTTGTCAGGCTTATGAGTTAATATTCCCAGTTCATCCTCTTCATTACAACATACCACGGCACGGTTCACTTTCAAGTTCACTTTAAAAGTAATGTTGTATGAACAACGTTGACACAAGGTTAAGTTATTGCATGAACATATTTCTGGGCAAGACGATGCTAAATTGGTCACTTGCCATGATGACACAATTAAAAAAAAGAAACACTGTTTCAAAGAGAAAGCCATTTGTAAGACTTGAATATATTATGCAGGACTAAATACTAAGTGGATTTGTAATTTAATTGTCTTAAAAGAGTTGTCGTGATTCACTAATGCACGATAGTATTGAGTTCCACAAACGTAAAGCATTGTTATATCGCCACATTAACACTGACACTAAGTTTTTTCGCAAGGATATAATTCCTGTGTGATCATGGCCGCATGTCGGCCGGCCTTGTTTGATCGGAACGAGGACTTTGAAGACGTTCGAATGCACCGCACGCAGGCATAGAGCGCGACGTAGGGCGGCCGTCGGCACGGCTGGCGCCAGCGGTCTGCCTGCCGACTGTGTGAACCGAGGGCGCGAGCCGCGGCGCGCCGGCGCCCTCCATACCCGCTATACCCTCAACCTTACTTTTATATAGTCAACTTACTTCCACACCGCCACTATTATGTCATACTCGGCGCTCCCTAATACGTTATTTCGAGGACGCAAGTATTAGTAAGTGTACGTATATTTTTCGGGTGGCTCCTATTCAAGATTGTTCCGTGGTGGCAATCCTTGCAAGATAGTATGATTTAAATCATAAATCATTTTCTGAATTGCCGGTTACATTGTTTTTTTGTTCTGTAGCTAGGATTGCATACTTTAATGCTGCTAAATTTATTAAAACAAATACAACAGATAACAAAAATCACAAGCCATTAATTGTGTGTGTGATACTGTCCTGGCGACGTCACAAAAGCTATCGAAAGAGAAATTTTGCAGGAAAATTAACCGTAAAATGTCGCATTTAGTTTACTAATTAAAGAAATATTTCATAAGCTCACACCTGGTCCTTAATGAACATACGCCCTGACCATGTCAATAGTAGTGTTTAAAATAAAATAAAGTAGGTAGTCATTACATTCGATCAACAGAGTCCTGCGCCCGTTACCCGAGACAATAGATATTAGAGCTCTTATACCCTGTAATTTTATTAGCTATAGTGCCCTCATCCCGAAACGCAGAAGTACAAAACACTCCTTTACTTTGATCGTACTTAAACTAACTAGTAGAACATAAAATTTGTTGAAGTTAGGGTCGGTAGAGTAAGGCCGTCTAGATTCAAGAGCTTGGCTCTACATGAGATCTGATATCTTTTTCACAGGGCAAACTTTATGTGGTCGTCTTGGCAAAAAACGTTTTTGGTGGGATCACAGCATCAATCGTTTTTCTTATTTCTGTATTATAGTTCCACTTCGATGGAGGCTGAGCACATGTTCTAGAGAGCGTGTTGGCAGTTGTTATTGTTGTTTGGGCAGTTTGCTACAAGGCCGGATCTTCTTATAAAAATTTATTGAAAGAGAGATCGCTATGATATCCCATTCCGGATAAATAACTTGAAACTTTGGAAAATCGTCAGGACACATATTACATTCGTTAATTTCTTATCATTATGTAACAACAATTTGACATAGTGTGGAAGCAATATGATTAACTGAATGGTTTTTGCGTAATATATATTATTTATACCTCATTCGAGAAGAATTAATTTGAACAGTGATTGTTAAATCTACCTATTAATGAAAATAAAGTTTATGAAATAATGAGCACAAAAATATTGAATCTAAATGCCAAGTGAAATACTAAACCAAGCTGACAAATAACATACCAAGTTACACACAATAGTAATTACCATATAACAGATATTCCGTAATAATTATCTACTATTGTAAGCTATTGTTATAAGGAAGGCCGTTACTAACATCTTAAATTACGTGACACGGATATCAGTATTATAAAATACTTACTTAATTAAATAAAATAGGAGAATGCACTTATTATCTTTACGACACAAGTCAGTAACTATTCAATGGTCCCACTTTCGGAATCAAGGCTTATTTAAGGTTACAGCTACGGCCGCTAATTATAGCTCAACAGTCTGAAATTTCATAGCTACTCCAAAATCGGTTCGACTTGATACTCGTAAAAACCACTGGAGATTAAAATGACATAACTGACAACATAATGAACAAGTTGTGTACACTGGATCGCAGGCATTATCCACTAACGAAACGTATAAAATAGTCTTAATATTATCCCAAAAAGCTAGATCTAATGAGACGTGATATGCCTTTTGCCAAAGTTGATTCACTAGAAAATAAGGCTGAAAGCGGCTTTAAAACTGGTGCGCAGGGAACTCCACTCTGCTCCGCTGTTTTCGACGTTTTAAATCGATTTCCCGCGGATATATATTAATTATAATTGGTGGAGCTCGGCTGCCGACATTAGTACAATATTTATGCTACAAAAAGAGCATTCATTTTACCGACAAACTTAGACCACGTGACTCTCTTAAGGAACTTTAAAAGAAATTAATATTATGACTGTAGCATCGCAATATAATTATGAAAATTATATTTATGTTCGTAAATATATCACACCCCTTTAAGTAAAATTGTGATTTACACGATGTTAAGACTAGGAATAAAAATAAACGTGCTGTTACGGACTTGAGATTACATAAAATAAGTTAGTATTTTATAGGAAGATGTATAAAGTTTCTGAATAAAGTACCGCAAAATATTGTAGTGTTGCCATTACACATGTTTAAAGCTAGAATAAAAAAACACCTTTCTAAAGAAGGGTGCTACTACAATATTGACGAATTTTATGTAATAAAATTCCATGGTCTCATACAGTGTCAGCCAGCCATTTCGGTTTTTATAAAATATTTGTACATTAAATAATTGTTTAAAAAAGCTATACTGTTTAGTTTTGATATTTACTTCTTTGTCAACAGGCCAAATTACTTTATATTTCAAGTTTTTAAATCCTTTTTGTACTTTAGTATTTTAAATATATTTTTTTTTTTTGTTTATTTTTTGACATTCATAAGTGCTTAATGTAAACCAAATTTGAAATAAATTAAAAATTAACCATATCTCTGCTTCTTTAAGTAAAACATATTCACGTGACAAAAATAACACGTGGTCAATAAATGCCAACATTTGGAATGACTTCACACCATACACATTATTTATATAATAATCATCTTCACAACCTAATATGTCCACTGCTGAACGAAGGCCTCTCCTAATAATTTCAACGCGGACTGATCGATCACTTGCTTGTAAATATAAATTTAGGCAAAGTATCGGAAAATATGAATTTCTAATAATATAACGTCACGATAGAATAACAAATGAAGACCTTAAAAATTTTTTTAATAAGAAAAATAAAAGATCCGAAACAAAGATACTTGTATCGATAGTTTGCGGTATTAAGGTGAATTAAAGTCATGATATACGAGCTTATCAGATTTATTTTTGAACCCAGTCAACATCCCAGTTCTAGACATATACAATAAACTAGCTTTTGCGTGCGACTTCGTCCGCGTGGAATAGTTACTTTGGGCTAACGCTCTCTTTAACCGGCTACTTCGTTTATATAGGTGAGTTAAACTTGCGATATCTCATAAGATATTAATTTAAGTTGAATGATCTAAAAGGAAATTTTGTTTAGAATGAAACACATGTGATAAATAAAATATTTATTTGGATAAGGATTATTATCGTATTTATGAAAACACCTTCGCAAATGATGCATTATTTTAGCATTTTTTTTAGCAAAAAATATCATATAACCTCTAAAGGGGGAGCTAACCTTAAAAGATAGACATATGCTGTTGCGGACTTTTTTTGTAGACTTTTAAAAGGGAAACAATACTCTCATACATGACATTTGCGAAACTTTAACCGTTTACGCAGCGTACGCAGCGAAAGCTCCAAGCATGAAAAAGTCTCCCCCCGATTTTGGAACATTCTTCATTGCTGCTCCGCTTCTTTTGCTCGTAGCGTGATGATATATAGCCTCGATAAATAAGCTATCTAACACTGAAATAATTTTTCAAATCAAACCAGTAGTTCCTGAGTTTGCGCGTTCAAACAAACAAACAACCAAACATACAAACAAACTCTTCAGCTTTATAATATACGTATTAGTATATATATATCGATATTATTATGGACATAATGGACGTTGCGTGTTCATTAAGGTCGCGTTGGAATTAAATTGAAACTGATGAAAGCGTTGGTTCTTACATATGAAATTGTCATTTAAAATATTTAATCTGTTTTGCCTTCATAATTTATAGCCATAATCTGACAGTCATCCATCCAGTGACATTACTAAAAATCGATGCGGAACAAACGGCTAAAAGTATCGGCTTTATATTTATTGCTATTTTGGTATTGTTCGGGTAACTCAGGAGACAGTAGCAACTTGCTACTTGTTTCGACCGAATTTACTAGCTGTATACATAATTATTAGACGTGACTGCCTCCGTAGTCTAGTAGGGTACAGCGTTTGATTACGTGACCCGAAGGTCGTGGGTTTGAATCCCACTGGGAAACGTCACTTCGTGCGATTTGATAGAAGAAATATAATACATTTATTTCTACCACTAAATATAACATTAGAGACTAGGACAATGCAATATTAAAAAGTAAAAAAAGAAAACCAAAAAAGTGAAATAAAAATGTGGTCAAAAGGGTCTCAGCATATGCTGCCGGATTTCTGTGTGAGTATTTAATATTATTTAAAAGTGGACGGATACGGTAGCGCTGTTATTCTGCCAGAACTTAAGCTTCAATTTCCTATTTTCGGTAGAAAATTGCAAGCGCAATCACCTGATTGATGTTTCCGTGATTCGCAGGGCAAGTTAAGCCCACGTATTCGTTTACACCAACAAATCCGCATACGGCCCGCGTGGTGGGTTACGGGCTAAATGTTCCCTTAGCTTTGCTGTTTGCTGAAAAAACAAATATTATTAAAAACTGAAAATCTAAACCACACAACACCAATGTTGTAAACATATACATTCACTGACACAAGTAGCCGTCCACCTGAGTTTAACGTATATGTCAAATTTTGACCATATTCTATACAAGTCATTTCAAAAGCAACCAACAAATTTACTACCAAAAGGTTAAAAAGCCCTTGATATAAAAAGAAATATGCCAAAAATCAGCTTTGTAAAAAGTTTCCATGAATTGGTTACAACTTTAAATTAATAAAAAAAAATTAGGATAGTGCAACAGCTTTTGAATAAAAATATAACCACAGTATAAATACCAGCTGTAAAATGACAATAATGTAATTAAGACAGCAATGTTGTGTTGCCGTTAAAGGTTTAGACAATATTTGTGTTGTTCTGAAATGAAGGGCTACCGCGGCGAGGTTAATGGGAATGGGCGTCATTGCGGATCGAGACTCATGGGCCGAGCTGGAACGAGTAATAAAGTTTTACGCCACGACCCTTATTACGGTTCCCACGGCTCGGCAGCGCCGGACACTGCGATTAACAATGCGTAAACTGATTTAGTCGCCAGATTTGTGGCGCCTCGTACTCGGGTTACGCGGGATTACGTTACGTTTGACGACTAATTACTCCTAATGCCACAGTGACGAACACATTATAAATTCCATTAACTACTCTATTATCCCGAAAGTTTAATATGGGGCTTGCAGGTATGCGTTTTCAACAATCAGCAGCCATTGGTTCTTGCTGCGAATTGTGTATATAATAAGTAGTAGTAATAAATAAAAACGTGGCTAAGGATAATCGCCTACACGCATGGGACGATTGTCGCAATTCCCTAACGAATGTCGGAAAAAACCGAGACAAGCAGTGAACTGACCAGGTTAAATTATCAATTAAAAAAACGAAAATACTAAGTAAAATACGAATAAAATGTTTTTTTTTAAATATATAGAATTTTAGTTATAAATATCATTCAATTTATAATATATACAAATTTTGTAACTGTTAAAATATTTTTAGTAGTAAAAATACTAAATTTTTCAGTTTTTTTTCAATGTGACTGTAAACAATCAGATTGAAAATTACGACTATACTTATAAGAAGTCCAACTTGTATTGTGTTCAAGAAAAATAATCGCAATACACTTCTGTACATTATCATTAGTTCGAAGTTAAAAAGTTAATTATGTGCCCTCTTTGTTAATAGTTTATATTTCCTTAGCTGGCGATGAAATTGGTGTAATTTTCTAAATTGCCCCGTGCCCAGGTGAGCGGCGAAACGTAACAATGCAGGGCACAAACAGGCAGGCGATCTGCCAAGAGTAGTTGGTTCATTAGGTCTGGCGAGCTCACTGCGTCAGCAACCCTCGTTACCCTAATGACAGCGATTTTGCTCAGCCAAGGTGCACTTTTAGTTAACGTAACAGTTTACTGTTACCGGCCGCTAATGACGCAATAATTTGATGCCCTAAGTTCGTCCCAAGTTATTTTTGTTACTAAATCACCTTATTTTTATTTCTACGCTGTCTTTCCCGATACCATAAGATATTCTACCGCAGAAAACATAACCTTAAAAGCGCGCAGCACACGCGACTTACCGGCTAAATCCATTTTGAGCAAAATCTATCCTTAAATACTAAATTGGACTTCATGTTCTATCCATTCTTTCAAAACTAGAACCTCTTTAATATTTATAGTCTTCTAGGACTTCATTTATTTTAATGATAACAAAAATAAGATTACAACAATAAGACAAAAATGAACTTTTTGAGATAATAACGTTTTGATTATAATGTGCGATTTGTGAATCTGTAGTTACAGTGTTGTTTTTTTTCGTGACTGTACAAATCATTACAGTACTAGTATTAAGTGGAATCGGATTATCTGTTTGTTATATTGATATAGATATAGATTGATAGAGCGTCGGTGGCTCAATGGTGTGGACTGTCGCCTTCCTACCAGGAGGGCTGAGGTTTAAATCCCGACACGTACCAATGTGTTTTCGAATTTTCGAAAAAATATGTACGTTATCCGACGCTCTTACGGTGAAGGAAAATATCGTGAGGAAATCTTCATGCACGCCTGCGAAGAGATTTGAAGGTTGTGTGTGAAGTCGTCCAATCCGCACTGGGCCCGCGTGGACGACTATGGCCTAATCAACCTATACGGGTAGGCTCGTGCCCCTCGGTGGGGACGATATTGATATATCCTACTGAGTTTTCTACTGAATGCATATATATATATACATACAGTACATACACCAAACCGACATTATTTTATTTTTTGTCTGTCTATCTGTTTGTTCCCCGAAATGGCTGGGCAGATTTGACTGGATAGCACTTTTTTGGCAGGTAGCTGATGTAATAAGGAAAACTCAGGCGACTTTTATTTTCAAAAATCTTTTAATTCAGAAAAATAAAGTAACGTTATTTCACGCGGCGCCGGCCACACGTTGCATGAGCTGCGCGCTTTAAAGCAATTTTAGAGTATATATGTTTAACTGCAGATGAATATCTTATACCACGGGTAATACCGAGAGGCACAGCTAGTATTCATAACTTTGTTTCATTTTTCTTTAGGACTGTAATATATGTATATTCTTCGATAGGAAGCATCCCTGAATTTCAGTCGTTAATTCCTTTCAATGAATGTTTTTTAAATACAGAAAACAATTTTCTGATTATATAACCCATAGATATAATAAACGTTAGTCATAAATTTTTGGAATTAAAAGTTTATTACTTTTAAAAGTATTTCTTAGAAACCAGTTCCATTTATAAAAAATGATCAAAAAGTGTATATTTTAAAATAAATAAGGTCTTTTCCGAATTTACCCCGAAAGGAAGCAGGAGATTTCGAGAGACACCGGGAAAACCCCCAGTTTCCCCCAAAATTTTATTAAATTTATTGTTCCATTTACTTTACTATGAATACTAATTAAATTAGCTTGAGAACATGACAGCAATTATCATTAAAACAAATTATGGTAAGGGGTAAATAGTTTTGAATAAAGCCGTTTCTTCTATTTAGATAGTGATATAGACTTATTAATAACTAATAGTTGAAACTAGTAATATTCGAAAATTATTATTATTTACAGATATAAAGACTCTATAGGCTCACTTTAGACCAGTCTTACCGCTGTCACAGAAAATATTTGAAATCAACATTCATTACAAAAGGTAAAATAATAACATGAATCAGTCTCAGATTGTTAAATGTTATCAAACATCTTTAATGTTTTGAAAAAAAGTCATATCAAAAAAGTGGATCGCTTGAATTAATTGAAAATTGTTTTTTTTGCGAAAGTAAATCATTAAATGATTGTTCCTTGTATACAATTTATGAAAGGGAACGCAATGTTTATGTAAATATTGAAGATACAGCTCAATATTTACATAAATAATACAGGCCAGAATCATTGGCGTCTCGTTCAAACCAATTCAGGGTCCTAAAGACATCCTCTAATGCGTTTGTGAACAGTTTTGGATCCTAGTCTCACAACGTAACGCAAATGAATGAGTCTTGTCCGCTGGTATTGGATCTGAACGATCATTGACGCTTTGCTGCAGAACGTCCAGATCACCACAGGTTTCAATGAAGTCCAAGGCTTTCTCGTACTCAAATAATGCCCTAAGGATAGGTTGTCCACCGCCATTTAAGAGCTCTGTTGTATTACAGTCATCATCCAGGCGGTGCATTTTTGGAATCGATTGAGAGACGAGCTGGACAGTTCATTGGCGACCCTGCTCTGATTGACGCTAAGCTGCAAAGCCTTGTCGTAGGGTTGCACGGCTGTCGGTTTCATATAGGTTACATTTCAGAATTATAAAACCTACCTACTATATAAAACTAGGTCCATTCAACTTGATTTATATAAATTTTAAAATTGTAAGATTTATATTAATGAAACCAGTTTTCAAAATTTAACCCCAAAAGGTAAGCATAACCAAAAATGAAATTTTATTATAAAATCCTTTTATTCCTTAATGAGATTAGATTATTCAAAGAGTTCTTTTACGTACTATGCTAGTCGTAAGAATTGTTTTAATCGATAGTTTCTTTTATTTTAGGAATTTACCTTAAGAAATGGTAGAAGCATTTTCTAAAGGTTTTCCCTTTTTATTCGGTTTACCACAAGCCCCGCTATTTCCTGAATATGATTTATCTTGCGGTCTGTAAGCTGAGGGTCACTTTAATAAATGTATTTGGGAAAGGTACTCGTCGTAATGGATGAGAAATGCTTTGGATGCAATAACTTTATAAAGATAATATCATATTCGCCAAACCAGTATAGTATGAATTATATCTTAATAGTGCCTGCTGTCAAATGTGTAATTTATTTTGGTGAATGTATGAAACATATACGAGTATATATCTTGTTCAATATTATGAGACTCATAGCTGAGGTATACTGAAATTGGTAATACGGAAGTAATTCTGTCAGTTTTTTGAAGGAATCCTTTACAGAAAAATTTAACTCCGAAATGACTTAACGCAAACAGTACCATGCTACTCCCATATGACTACAAAGACATAATGTCATGTAGTACTACCGACTTTCATCAGATCAGACACTACGTTCTTTCATAATGGAATGGAATTACTTGTTGCCAGTGTAGTATACATAGTGTTTGCTTAAATTAAAAGTAGCGTGGTGCCTTAGTTGAGTCATTTCACAGTTACATTTTAGCTAGGGGATGTTATTTGGTATTCACGATCGTTAAGGCTTACATGTGAAATGATTTTCACGCAGACTGATCCCAAGCAGTTGACATCCAGTCTGCCACCCGCCACCTTAACCAAGTCTCTCCATCTAGTGGAGGTCTACTGCGCTTCGTCTCCCGTTACATGGACACCACTCAAGAACCTTTGGGAGCGTTCAAGTAATACGTAACGCCATTTGGGGGGAGGGGGGGTCTCGTAAAACGTTACGATGCGTTACAGGGGCGGAGGGGGTCTTTCTTACAACACGTTACGTAACATTGTTTATTTTTAAATAAGAAATTAGGGTATAAATACTCCAAAATTGGCAACCCTTTTCATTTACGTTTTACGGGGAATCCCTTGATTTTTGATTTGTTCTCGCAAGTTGGCAAACCATTTTGTTTATATTTCACGGGGTTCCCTAGATAGTATTGTAAATAAAATCTGTAACATTCTTTTTTGCGGCCTTAGGGTAAAAATGGTCACTTGAGTGTTACGTAACATTTAGAGAGTGGGAGGGGGAGTACAGAAAAACGTTACGATGCGTTACAAAGGGAGGAGGGGGTTTCCAAAATCTTCAAAAATTGCGTTACGTAATACTTGAACGCCCTTTTCCACCCATAGGCCATCGGTTCAACGCACTAACTGCCATTCTACAGCAACTCAACTTGTAAATCCTGTGGGCAATGAGGGTGACTCTAGTTTTCTATGGATATCCTCGTTCCGGATCTTTTCGTGTAGGGAAACACCTTACATAGCACTCGCACGTTAAGGAACCTTGAGCCTATTTAAAAAGCAACTCCACTAGGGAGCGACCATGTTTCTATTCCGTAAGTCAGAACTGGCATTACATACTGGTCAAGGTCTAGGCAGGGTCTTGACAGAGCACGGTAGTAAGACGAAATCTGCGTATTTTATTGATATATAAAATACGCAGATGTCGTCACTGACACACTGATGATCATCAAAATGTTTGCCTACTATCTGAAATGTTAGAAAGCTGATATTAAACTTTCATCAATTTTATGAATTATGTCATGAAATTTTACACGGTACTGTACGGAACATAACTAAAAACCCTACTTAAGATAACAATTAACCCTAGAAACACTGGATAAGAAAAGAACTAAAATCCCACCAAAACATTTCATTTTCAATGTTGCCAAGACGACCACATAAGGTTGCCTTGTGTAGAGCCAAGCTTTTGAATCTACACGGCCTTACTCTACCCGTCCCTTACTTAAACAAATTCTACATATCTGTAAATATGTATGGCTTCGCTGTTTTGTTTCTTAGTTTACATCAGAAACTTAATAATCGCATCACCTTCACGACGGTAGTCGTCGTTTTATGGCATCATTTTACATAAAATATTTTTGGTGGGATAACTTCTGTTAACGCTCAGCCCAGTTGAGATAAGCTATAAATGTATGTGATTGAAGGTTTCATAAAATTATCACTAGATGGCGTTGTACGCCGTTAAATCGCGCAAGTATTGTTTTATGAAGCAGATATATAGTTCGAAGCAACCTTTTTGATACAATCTGATTATGGACATTTACACAAATTGTGTTATTTACAATCCTTGACTCTCAACGCCTCTTTTTGGGTATTTAAACATGTTTTAGATAGCCGGATAGGCATATTAGAGGATTCGTGATTATTACCACTTTAGGCATTAACTAGGCAGCCGATTGTCGTCGATAGTACCTTTTCCTGGAGTTCAAGCTAGGGTTTCACAGCAACTAGATTCCAGTCCAGGCAACTAGTGACAACGGAACCGGACATATTGTACGAGTCACTCCAGTATATAGCGGTCATCCGACAGGTGGCGTGGCAGCAGTAGTCAAATAACCATTGAAGATCAGTTATTAGTGAGTGAGTGATAAACTGGCGGGAACTGTAAGTAATTTGAAACTTACACAAATTAAAATAAAAAGTTCGAAGTTAAACAACAATAAGCTTTATTTACTAGAAGAATTTAACTTGGTGATTTATAGACTTTAAATGTTATTTAGGACTTAGAATAATTTCGTAAAAAGTGTACTAACGGGGAACCTATGCCCGATTTTCCCTAGGTAGGTATATTATTTAAAACACTTAGAATATTTCGCCTTACATTTCTTGTTTATGTTCTAGTTTGTTAGTTTTAAGTAAGTTGTAAAGATACTATACATTTAATTTTATTATTTAAATTTGTATACTGAAAATAACAACCATGGAGGCTTTAGTAAATGTCCAACTAAATTGCAAGGTAGCTATGTCCAAGGCTCAAATTAATTTTAAAAAGGCTGGAAAAGACCGTATTACTGTACAATACATCGAAACTCGATTAGAATCATTGGAGCAGCAATGGCTTACGTTTTGTGAAACGCATCGTCAGATTGTGAGCGAATTTTCACCTGAATTATTAAATGAATCAACTTATGAAGCAAATGAAGTTTACGATACGACTGAAGAATTGTACTTTGAATACAAAACCTTGTTAAAGGAGCGTCGGAATAAGCTGTTACCCTCTAACGGTAGCCAGGTAATATTGTCAGAAAGTCGCAACTCAAATAATGTTATGAATTCGAGTAATCACATTAAATTACCGCAGATAACAATCCCTACATTTTCTGGGATATATACCGAATGGACAACATTTAGAGATCTGTTTGTTTCATTGATCCACAAAAATGACACGCTAGACGAAGTCCAGAAATTACACTATTTGAAAGGCTATCTAACTGGCGAAGCAGATAAACTTTTACGTCATATACCAATTGCAGCGTCAAATTATCAGCATTGTTGGGATCAATTGAAGCACAGATTTGATAATAAAAAATATTTGTCAGATAATATTTTAAAGCGTTTTATGAGCATTAAGACATTGCACTCTGAATCTTGTGACGCTATTAGGGACATGTTGGACACTACAAATGAATGTTTGCATGCTTTGAATAATCTTGGTATCGATACAAGTACCTGGGATGTCATTATAATTCATATTGTAAGTCAAAAATTAGATCCAGAGTCACGAAAGCTATGGGAGGCAAAAGCCAGTGAGACGAATGATGAGTTACCCACACTTTATTTATTCAATGAGTTTTTAGAGCATCGGTTTAGATCTTTGGAATTTTTATCGCCTAAGTCTAGCAAGTCAATGGGTAATCGTAATACTGCATCGAATACGATTCAAGTTCAACAGTCTTTGCATGTAGCCACACTAATGTGTCCATTTTGTGACGAGAATCATAAACTTTTTAATTGCAAACCTTTTGCTAAAGCAGATTTAGAATCTCGACGTGAGTTTGTCCAATCTAATGGGTTATGTTTCAACTGTCTAGGTATTAATCATTCAGTATACACTTGTNCTTCACCGTGAGAGCGTCGGATAACGTACATATAATTTTGAAAATTCGAAAACACATTGGCACAGTAGACAGACAGTAAAACTACGAGAAACTTCAATTTTCTGCTCGCCCAATTAGACATGCCATTTTGCTGCTCAATCAGAGACATACCACAGCGGCGTTTCGTGGTAGCTTTCGCTACTCTGCCACGAGATGTTGGAACAATATCCCACCACCCTTTAAACAATGTCGGACTGTGGGAAGCTTTAAGGGTAACTACAAAAAGTATCTCCTTTGGTCACAGATTGAGCAATCTTAAAATGATATGCTATGTCAAATGTATAGTTTAATAATTTATTGCGATGTATATTCTACATTTTTGTATGTATATGTATGTAATATGTTGTATGTGTACGTGCATATGTATGTGTATGTATAGGTATGTATATTTGTGTATGTATTAAATATATATATGTTATTTTTTATTTTATATCGTACTTGTTTAAATGTATCTTCAATATGGTATGATTATATATTATCTGGTATCCGCACTGCGTGTAGCTCTGTCCCTCTTTCAAATAAGGTATCTACGGAAGATCAGCGTTTCGGTACGTTTTCGTGCCGCGACACCATGCTGAGTACATGCCTTTTCGGTCCCTTATTTAAACTTTTTTACTGTTATATTAAGTTATAGAATTCGATTGTATTTGTAAATTTGGTGCACCGAATAAACAATTATCTTTCTTTCTTTCTTTAAAACATCTTCATACAAACGTGGTCGCCGTCGGTTTGAGTGTGTGCGTGCGCGCCGCGCGGCGTGTGTGTAGGCGACGTGTCGCACACGCGGGAACGACATATCGGGGAACAACATATCGAGGAACAACATATCGGGAACAAAATATCGGGGAACAACATATCGAGGAACAACATATTGGGAACAAAATATCGGGGAACAACATATCGAGGAACAACATATCGGGAACAACATATCGGGAACAAATATCGGGGAACAACATATCGGGAACAACATATCGGGGAACAAACATATCGGGAACAACATATCGGGAACAAATATCGGGAACAACATATCGAGGAACAACATATCGGGAACAACATATCGGGGAACACATATCGGGGAACAAAATATCGGGAACAACATATCGAGAACAACATATCGGGAACAACATATCGGGGAACACATATCGGGAACAAAATATCGGGAACAACATATCGAGGAACAAACATATCGGGGAACAACATATCGGGGAACAAACATATCGAGGAACAACATCGGGGAACAACATATCGGGGAACAACATATCGAGGAACAACATATCGGGGAACAACATATCGGGAACAAAATATCGGGAACAACATATCGAGGAACAAAATATCGGGGAACAACATATCGGGAACAACATATCGGGAACAACATATCGGGAACAACATATCGGGAAAAATATCGGGAACAAACATATCGAGGAAAACATATCGGGGAACAACATATCGGGGAACGACATATCGGGGAACAAATATCGGGAACAAAATATCGGGAACAACATATCGGGATCAACATACACACCATGTACCAATATGTTTTCGAAATTTCGAAAATATATGTTCGTTATCCGACGCTCTTACGATAAAGGAAAACATCGTGGGAAACCTCATGCACGCCTGCGAAGACATTCAAGGTTGTGTGTGAAGGCGTCAACCCGCACTGGGTTCGCGTGGACGACTAAGGCCTAATCACCGTATACGGGGAGGCTCGTGCCCCTCGGTGGGACGTTTAATGAGCTGATGATGATGATGATTAATATGATTGTCACCTTTGCCGATGTAGTGCGCCGTCGACATCAACGCCCATGGTGAAGAGCATGTTCGGCGGGCGGTCCCCGTCCACGGCGAGCTCGCGGTACTCGAGTGCGGCCGCATGTACGTCAGCAGCATGCACGGGTGCATCGCGCCCGCGTTCACAGGAGCGACTTCGGCTTCTTGCCGGCTTCGGCGGTGCCGACACCGCTTCCGATTCCGACTCCGACACCTGATAAACAAATCATTCGCTTGCTTTACAGGGTTCCGTAGCCAAATAATAAATAAATAGCCACAGATATTCACACAGCGCCATCTACCGCGAGTTAAGCGTAAAGCCATACATTTATGGTACCAAACAACAGACAAACATACTTTTTTTTTTTGTAAATACGTACATATTATACATAGAAAACATCCAGACGATAATGTAAGACTAATTGTTTATTTAACTAATTGAGAGCGTCGGTGGCTCAGTGTGGACTGTCCCTTGCCTACCGGGAGGGCTGAGGTTCAAATCCCGATACGTATCTGTAGGAGGTTTAAGCCTACACACAGATGATAGCTGATAATATGATAAGGGATGCTGATAAGAAATGATACAACCGAGTCCGATGCTTGTCGTAATTAGACTGATTTATTGAATATGAAATGCACGCCCGAGTACAAAGTGCCGATGCAGCGACTTACAAATATCGTTGTAATTAGGTTACTGCTAAGGTAATGTGCGGTAAACCGTACATATTGCCGCACCAAGAAGATGCAAGAGAATAAGATAAAAAAGAGATGAAGTATACTTAACAAAGTAAATGGCGCTATTTGCTAAATTATGTAAAGTAAAATGATACAAGATGATATTAATAATATAAATGAATTTCATAATAACAACGTTAATTAATTAATTATTAATAAGTAAATAATAACACTTTTCAACATTGGTTACTAATGTTATTTAGATTTCATCATCGAGTCTGAACCTCGTAAGTTTGGGAACTTCTACCGATTCACTCGCGATTGATTGTTTTCGCCTCGGATTCACTCGCGGTACACTAGCCACTACCACTTCACTAGCACTACCGATGTCGCCAAGTGTGATGGTGTTAGGCACCTCTGCCCCTGGACCAGGCCCCACTTGGCTCCGCTGTTGGCTCTGCTGCTGATTGCTGCTCTCACGCCGGCTGCGACTCCTGAGCTTTCGAAGCAGGAGCCATCCCGCACCAGGAAGAATGATGACGATAACGAAGGTGTAGATGCCGTACGTAGCGTAGTGATGATTCTCGTGGACGGTAAACTTACTTTCGGCTTGTTCCTTTAACTCATTGATTTGTTGTTTTATTTGGTGAAAATTTTCTTCATGACTTTCTAAATTTGTAAAGTTAAAACTGGTATCCTTCATGATATTGTTTAGCATAGAGACCCTTTGGTACCGAAAGGGGTTGATTGATATCAATCTGGTTGAGGAAATGGTTGTGAGCGAATAAAGTGATCTCATTACTTTTAAGTGTGCAACCTTGACCTATTTTTATAATACCGCGGTCGTTGAGCTTTATCATTGTTACACCTGTTGGGCATAAAATGCGAACATTGCATTCTTCACAGCACATAAATATCCACGTGTTATCTGCCTGCAACTTAAGCCATGTTTGTTTACATATCGTAGTAAGTGGCTTACATAATGATAATTCATTATTTAATTTTCTTTCGGGATTTAATAGTTTGATATTGCATAGTGACTGCTCTGCTTTAATATCGTAAAAAGGTTGTGTTAAATGGCACAGTAGAGATGTTGGTAGTTCAAAACATTGGCGAAGGTCATTTTCTGTTAGAAAGAGTGCGATATCCTTTCTAAGGTTGTATGCGATATATGAAACTGCTGTAATAATCTGGTACATATGTTGATTTTGTTTTTGTGGAATGCTCAGTAATCGGTCCAGTTCAAAGACTTCGTTGCTTACGATAGGTATTTTCACTTCTATTATTAAATACTTGTTTGTGACCCTTGTAAATACTCTAAGTAACTTATATATATCCAAAATATTATCTCTAACGGGTAAAGTCAGATCGCTGCTAATTTGTCCTGCGATGATGTCGAGCTCATGCTGTAGTTGCTCCAAGGACAGCAGGCGCGTGTCCAGTCTGCCGTTGCTGATATCAGTCACTGTATTTAGAAGTGTGCTTTGGATGCGTCGTAAATTCCCCAGTATGACATTGGCTGACAGAGTCGATGATATTATGTATATATTATTATTAGTGCTTATTTGTACCTTGTTAGTTTCTTGTGTTATATTATTTATATATTGCCTGATAATTTCAAATTGGTGGTTCATATTTTTCTCGTTTCTTTGTATGATATTATGTTCAGCTTCTATTATGCTTGTTTGATATTTAATTAAGGTTTGTAAATGATTTTCATTTCGTTTTATTTTTTCTATATCTCGCTCATATTGTTGAGCAAATCTGTCGTCTAACGTTCCGAAAAGCGCATTCGCTGCATAGCCTACACCGTTAAAAAATCCTCTTCGTTGCCTTCTCGAGTGAGTGTTCCTTTGTAATAAACTATTGTAATGATCAATGTCGTTAAGCTGCTGTTCCAGTTGTAATGCAAGAGTGATATACTGCGTATTTTGGTATTTTGTGTCCATGCATAATTCCTTAATGTGTGTGATATAATTCCTGATATTTGATATTCCTTGCCAGTATGACGTCATATTGTAATATATGACTAATTTCCAGTCATCTCTGATATACATAAGGTCTGATGTTTTGTCAAAATATAATGTTTGATTTTCCGGCAGCATTGATATATTATATGGGTTTGACTGTACTGATTCTTGATAACTGGGAAGTATACATGTGAACAACATAAATGTATAAAATATTTTATGTAAAGTGTTTGCTCCCGCTCTTCCTGTGGTACGGCGTGTAGCCCTTGTATTGTTTACAGAAGCTTGCTGTGATGACTCCTGTGGAATATTGTTATTATTATGCAATTGCTGATGTTCTGAATTTTGAGGTAAGTTGTTGTGAACTGGTAATAGTACTAATTTATTAATAGGACGTTTAATAATGTTATTTTTTATTTTCAGGGATACTACTCGCACGTAGCCATCTTGACCTGGATGCAGTGCACACACCTTGCCCAGCGCCCATTTGCCAGGTGGCAAGTTCTCCTCCTTAACCAAAACGACATCATTTAATTTAAGATTTGAAGTCGGTGTTGTCCACTTTGACCTAGTTTGCAATTGTTGGAGGTACTCACGTGACCATGCTTTCCAAAATTGCTTGTTTAAGTTTTGAACCATGCTCCATCGTTGAGTTATGTTTATATTTTCCGTCTCAGTTTGCGGACGTGATAAAAGCGGGCCACCAATCAAGAAGTGTCCCGGAGTTAAGATTTCATCTTCAGCATTTTCAGTGATACTGCAGAGAGGCCTTGAGTTTAAACAAGCTTCTATTTGGTGTAAGAGAGTGCAAAATTCTTCGTAAGTAAGTTTTTGGTGACCAATGACACGTAAAAGATGATGTTTTGTGCTTTTTACTGCTGCTTCCCACAATCCTCCAGCGTTGGGCCATGCGGGAGCATTAAAGTGCCACTCTATGTTCATATCTTGTATTTTATTAAAGAACTGGGTGTCAATACTGTTGATAATCTGTTTGTATTCTGATTGAAGAAGGCGATTTGCTCCAACGAAATTAGTACCGTTGTCGCTGTAGACATGGCGGGGTGCACCTCTGCGACTGATAAATCTCCGGAAGGCTGCTAAGAAACCCTGGGTGCTCAGGTCGGATACAAGCTCTAGATGTACTGCTTTGGTTGTAAGGCAAATAAAAACCGCTATGTATCCTTTCAGTGTTTTTATTCCACGTCCTTTGTTGGCCTTTAGTTCGACGTGGCCTGTAAAGTCTACGCCTGTGTGAGTAAACGGCCGTGATGGGTTCACTCTTGGTTCCGGTAGATCCGCCATAATTTGATATCTCTTCTCTCCACTGAAACGTTTACATGTAACCACAATCCATCCTAAAGGGTCAAATATTTGAGATATTTCTGCTAAGACTTGACGTTTTGTTTGTTGCTTGGTAATTTATTATTTAATAGTTTTTGTAAGTAAAGTGTCTTCCTTTGGATTCCACTGCAATCCAAGGGTTTTTCTTGACTCTTGACACTTAAATTCAAATGTTGAATTTAATTTATCTTCTGCTAAATCTGATAAGATCATAGGTCGTTGCTAGACCATTTTCTGAGTCATACTGCTCCTTGCAATATGTTTATTAGCTGTGATACGAAACAATTTAGCTGACGATAGGCATTTTCTCCTGACAACAAATCGTCCATAAAAATGACTGTTTTAACTCTTGTGCTGCTAATGGATATTTTCACCGTCATCTGTGGCTAGCTGTTTTAGGGTTCGCATTGTTAAGTATGGGGCGGCCTTGCGTTCCGTAGGTTACAGTTGTGAGACAATATTCTTGAACTTGAGTTTTCGGTGACCTCTCCATAAATGCGCTGTAAATTTTGTTGTGATTCATTAACAAGTAGATTGCGGAATGCTTTTTCAATATCTGCTGTTATTACGTAATTGTACTGTCTCCATTTTACTATCACGTTAAAAGGTCTTGTTGCAGGTTTGGACCACGTAACATGAGATCATTAAGGCTTTTTCCAGTGCTTGTTTCCGCCGAAGCGTTGAAGACTACACGAAGTTTGGTGGTGGTGGAGTCAGGTTCTCGACACCGTGATGTGGAAGATAGTACGATATCTCACTAGTAGTTGGTACTGGACGCATGTGACCTAACTCTTTCGTACTCTCTAATGAATGCTTTATACTTTCAGCGCAAAGCGGGCTTACTCATCATTTTACATTCTAGCTGCTTAAACTGTGCAAATGCCTTAGATTTTGACTTGCCTAGTTGATTTTCAAAACCTGGCTTCATGGGTAAGCTAACCCTGGTATTTACCATTTTCTAGCGAATGTAGCTTTGTAAAAGCTTCACAATACTGATCATACTTGATAACTCTACTGTGTGGTGTTTACGTCTTCCATTTCCCAATATTTTGATAAGTCTGATAATTCATTAAATTGATGACGTTGCAGTGAAATGTCCGAACGTTCCTGATAAATCCAGCCTAGTCGAGTACGCTGTGCTATGGGTGCGTGGGGTGGTCCTTTTGATAAGACCGTCTGCTATATTTCTGAATTACACCTCCGCCCCTAACAAGAGGTCGATAGGCTTTGATAATATCGGGATCTGCTAAAGTTAAATGCTCTAGATGTGGCCATGATTGCTTGAAGAATGATATGTTTGACGTAATTACTGATAAGAGATGATATAATTAAAGCTTTTGTGGAGAAATCATAGTTGTTATAAATTGATTTGCATTCTAGTAAATAGTGCCTCTGCTTTGCTTTGGATTCGTGGCCANTTTGCTATTTTTTCCAACATGACCTAATTTTATAATATTTTTCAATTCCTTTTCGAAGTCTTGTTTTTGCACAGTCTTGATAATTAAATTGTATGCATTATTTATTTCTGAGAATGTGCTTCGAGGAGTCTTATTTCTATCGCCGCGCACTCGCTCGATGAAACGTAATACCCATGTTAAGACTCTGGCGGCACGAGTGATTGAGCTGTAATTATTTAATAAATTATTTATTAATGTTTCTGATCTTTCCGACTGTACGGCAACGTTCACATGTACTGATTTCTTGATTTCAATTTCAGGTGTTTTGTAATCAATGTTGGGTATACATTCAGGCTTGAAATTTAGCAACCATTTTGGGCCGGTCCACCACAAATGATGTTCCTGCAGCTGCGTAGCTGATATACCACGTGAAGCACAGTCTGCAGCGTTATCCTTTGTTGACACATGATACCAATTTGATGCCGGAATGACCTCATTTATTCTCTGGGTTCTGGTTGCTACAAACTGCTTCCATTTTGATACATCTCCCTTTAACCAACCGAGGACAACCATCGAGTCAGTCCATGCATAGGTGGTGACGTTATCTGTGATAAGTGCTTTCTTTATTTTCTTCATTAGGGCTGATAATAATACCGCTGCGCACAACTCGAGACGAGGAAGCGATATTTTTTTGTTCAAAGGGGCTACCTTTTTGCAGCTAAAATGCGTGATGTGTGCTCGCCTTTATGATATGATACTAGGAAAATTGTACAAGCGTATGCCCTTTCGGAGGCATCAGCGAAACCGTGGAGTGTAATTGAATTTTCTGTATTACCAACTTGTCGTGGGATTATAAATTGACTGATACTGTTTAAATCGTGTCTGATCTGTAGCCATTCCTTTTGATAATCATCTGATAACTCATCATCCCATGATATTTCTTGCTTCCACAAGTGTTGAAAAAATAATTTTGCCCGAATAGTAATAGGCGATAGCCATCCTAAAGGGTCAAATATTTGAGATATTTCTGCTAAGACTTGACGTTTTGTTTGTTTGCTTGGTAATTTATTATTTAATATGTTTTTGTAAGTAAAAGTGTCTTCCTTTGGATTCCACTGCAATCCAAGGGTTTTTCTTGACTCTTGACACTTAAATTCAAATGTTGAATTTAATTTATCTTCTGCTAAATCTGATAAGATCATAGGTTCGTTGCTAGACCATTTTCTGAGATTCATACCTGCTCCTTGCAATATGTTTATTAGCTGTGATACTAACAATTTAGCTGACGATAGGCAGTTTTCTCCTGACAACAAATCGTCCAAAAAATGACTGTTTTAACTCTTGTGCTGCTAATGGATATTTTTCACCGTCATCTGTGGCTAGCTGTTTTAGGGTTCGCATTGTTAAGTATGGGGCGGCCTTGGTTCCGTAGGTTACAGTTGTGAGTCAGGTTTCTCGACACCGTGATGTGGAAGATAGTACGATATCTCACTAGTAGTTGGTACTGGACGCATGTGACCTAACTCTTCGTACTCTCTAATGAATGCTTTATAACTTTCAGCAAAAGCGGGCTTACTCATCATTTTACATTCTAGCTGCTTAAACTGTGCAAATGCCTTAGATTTTGACTTGCCTAGTTGATTTTCAAAACCTGCTTCATGGGTAAGCTAACCTGGTATTTACCATTTTCTAGGCGAACTGTTGTAGCTTTGTAAAAGTCTTCACAATACTGATCATCACTTGATAACTCTGCTGTGCTGGTGTTTACGTCTTCCATTTCCCAATATTTTGATAAGTCTGATAATTCATTAATGATGACGTTGCAGTGAAATGTCCGAACGTTTCCTGATAAAATCCAGCCTAGTCGAGTACGCTGTGCTATGGGTGCGTGGGGGTGGTCCTTTGATAAGACCGTCTGCTATTATTTCTGAATACACCTCCGCCCCTAACAAGAGGTCGATAGGCTTTGATAAATTATATTCGGGATCTGCTAAAGTTAAATGCTCTAGATGTGGCCATGATTGCTTGTAGAATGATATGTTTGGTAAGTTACTGATAAGAGATGATATAATTAAAGCTTTTGTGGAGAAATCATAGTTGTTATAAATTGATTTGCATTCTAGTAAAATAGTGCCTCTGCTTTGCTTTGATTCGTGGCCAATTCCCGATACTGATGCATAATGTTTGTTTCTAGGTAATTGTAATAATTGTGCTGCTCTCTCGGTAATTAAAGACACTTGCGAGCCTTGATCTAATAAAGCACGCAATGTAATAAAGTTGCCATCATGAGATTTTATTTGGACCAAGATTGTAGTTAATAAAATCTCTTCTTCATTTTGACGTATGTGATGTGCATTAAATTGATTTTGGGGTATATGATTAATTGTTTTATTCTTTATTGCTTGCTTTTGCGCGGTATTAAAATTGGAGCACGTAGGTATTTCCGTTGATTGCGCAAACGCGTCATGCAGTTTCGAGTTATGTTCGCCATTGCAATGCTTACACCTTTTTAATGAAATGCATACGTTATTAAAATGATGGTATAAACAATTTTTGCATACTTTAAGTTTTGAAATCGTGTTAATTTTTGCGTCTGGTGTTAATGAATCGAATTTGTCACATTGAAATAAATCGTGTTTCCTGTTGCAAAATGGGCAATGACGCGTGTATGTTGCATTAGATTGATAATTTTCGAATTTCTTCGGATATAATGGCTGTTTTTGGTGGATGGGATAAAGATGGATACCTTTTGTTCACATTTTGAGGCTGATGATATTTCTCTGAATGATAATATCTCTTGATAGGCGATTGCAACTGGTTATATTTTGGCGAGTCTCTCTCTCCTGTGGATTGGCTCGAGTGCTATGAATTTTCCTTCAATAAAATTCATAAATTCTGTTAAAGTCGGAAGCTCTCTTGGATTTTCACGAGCTTCCTTGTACTCACTAAAGGTTTCCGGATCCAGCTTTTTCGAGATAAGGTGCACGATAAGAGGATCCCATGAGTTGGTATCTACTCCTAGGTTGTGGATAGCATGGATACACTCTGCTGTAACGTCATGTAGGCGTTTGATATCGGATGCTGTTTGGCGCTGCACATTTGGTTGATTGAGTAGAATTTCTATCTGCTTGGTAAAGATGAGTTGAGGGTTGTTATAACGTCATAATTTTCCTCCGAAATATGTAGATGATGAATGAGTCTTTCTGCTTCTCCCTTGACCTTTCCCTTTAAATGCTGCATCTTTTGGGATTTTGTTAATAAATTGTTATTATGAATAGCTGCAGTAAATAAGTCTGAAAATGTGGGCCAATGCACATAGCTTCCGGTGAATATTGGAATTTCCAGTTGTGGTGTTGAATGCTGAATGTGACTTGTAGATGATAATTTTTGATTTAATTTTCGTTTCATGTCCTTGAATAAAACTTCGTGGTCGTTAAATTCAGCTTCATAATCTTCATTGTAACCTTTCGTGATGTTATCGATATCGAGGTGCAGGATATCGATTGCATTCCATTTTGATTGAAGATTGCGCAGCTCATCTTCGATCTCCCATTTTTCAGATAAGAGGTCAAAGTTAATACCTTTAGAAGTCGTTTAAATGCTCTGAAGTTTGTGTTCTGCTTTGATAACAAATCCGCTAATGGGTTTGATACTGGAATTTTAGAGTCGGCTGATATAGATGGCTTAAATGATTTCAATTTTTCGTAAATTTCGAGAAACAGAACCCTTGCTTTGTCATGGATTTTATTCTTAAAGTATTCGTCATCGCTCGACTGCTCATACTCTAAGAGTGCGGAGTTATTATGATCAAACTCACCCCAAAGGTTTTGTATAGTCTCTATGCGTTTTTGAATATATTCTGGCGTCTTCCTGCTTGCAGAATCCTTGTTAAAGTTGACTTTGACTTGTCTGATAGCTTCGAAGATCTCCTCCTGGCGTTTGATTATGCTCTCCATTATAATGAGTAAGTAAAGTAAAAAAGGAACAAGCTTACTTGTAACTGCTGATAGGTACTGCTTAGTGGTAACGCTAGCACGTTACGACTTATCTGCTCCTGATGTAGTTGACTGATGCCGAGCTGTGGTGACGTGTCTGCCGTGCAACCTTGATAGGACGCACAGACAAACCTCTAGCTAGGAAACTTCACTGAATATTGCACTTGCACTTTATTTGTTACGTCACTGATAAAAGTTTGATTTAAATGAAAATGATAATTTTACTGATAAAAGAGTCACTGATATACACTGATATATACTGATATATCCGGCTCGAAGGACCAAAATATGTAGGGGGTTTAAGCCTACACACTTAGATGATAGATATGATAAGATGATAGCTGATAATATGATAAGGGATGCTGATAAGAAATGATACAACCGAGTCCGATGCTTGTCGTAATTAGACTGATTTATTGAATATGAAATGCACGCCCGAGTACAAAGTGCCGATGCAGCGACTTACAAATATCGTTGTAATTAGGTTACTGCTAAGTAATGTGCGGTAAACCGTACACAGAGTTATGTTGGTCTCGACCTGCTTACAATTGGGCATAGTGAATTTTATACATTAGTTTTTTTGCATTAAGTAAAAGATTATAGCAGTAAACCAATGCATTACTTGAACAGAGCTCTATTTACATCGTCAAAAGCTCCTTACGTCTGTTAACATTAAATCAATGACGTATCATCAGCAAATAGAACTATATCCGAAGACTTTTACAATAGTAAGGGAGGTCATTTATATATATTAGAAATAATAGAGGGCCTAAAATTGAACCCTGGGGCACTCCCATGCGCAAAAGGGCACCATGCCCTCGAATTTTCCTTCCCTTCCCCATGAATTTTGACTTTAACTGAAACCAGTGGAAAACAGTTTAAAAAAAATGTTCGAAGGACCATTACATGTCAGGCGTAACTCCAACATTTGAATTATAGAGATAAAAATGCCAGTATTTGCTAAATGCTGATGCTGGGAGGTTGGATGTGGAGATAAATGATAACAACCAGTTTGAGTGACTATAAATAAATAAATAAATAAAATTAAAAAAGCCTTTTATTTCTGAAGTTTTTAACAAATATTAGTTTTTAACAGAACAGTTTACACCAGAACCCTCTTTCGAGGTAAAGGCCTCTTCCAGAGACTGCCACGCGTTTCTGTTTTGGGCCCTCCAAACCCAATTTGGACCCGCTATTTTCACAATCTCGTCTGACCAGCGCGCCAGTGGTCGCGCCAGTGGTCGAAGGAGAAAAAGATCCTTCCCTCTGGACCCCTCCAAGCCGTTATCCGGAACGTCCACCTCCTGTCCCTAAGTCTGGCAACGTGGCCAGCCCATTTCCACTTCAGCTTTTGGGCCTGAATGAGTGCATCTATTACTTTTGTTTTTTTCCTAATTAGGGAGTGGTTTATCCTTTGTATTTTTCTTACATTCATCAAGCTGCGTTCCATTCCCTTGGCACGTGACTATTTTGGATTTTACTTTCGATGAAAAACTTCCATGTTTGCCAGGCGTAGTCATTATCTATAGATATTTGTTTTTTGCAACTATTCGTATATTTTTGTTTTACTATAGCTTATTTCAAGTCCTACTTTTTTACTCTTCACATTTAATGTGTTCATCATGTGTTCCAGATCGGAGCTACTATTTGCAAATAGGGCCAAGTCATCAGCGAATCTTAGGTGTGTCAGGTTTTCTACTCCAATGTCTATGCCTTGTAGTTTCCAGTCTAGCTTTCTAAAAACTTATTCCAGCACTGCTATAAATGTTCTTGGTGATAATGGGTCTCCCTGTCTTACCGCTCTTTCAATAGGAAAAGCCGGGCCAATATTTTCTAGTTGTATTTTGCTGGTACGATTCTTGTATATGTTTTTTATTACTGCAAGGTAGGTGTTGTGAACAGATTGGTCTTTTAGTGTCTTCCAGATAGAAGGATGTAGTATTGTGTCAAAGGCTTTTTTGTAGTCGATAAAAGCAATGTATAGTGGGGTTTTGAATTGTATGTATGTGATCTACTGTCGAGTATCCCCTTCTGAAGCCAGCTTGTTCTATTGGTTGGTATTTATCTAACATACAACGTATTCTTCTTTCTATATTATTTAATTGATGCAAAAAGTTTGTAAAGATTTGGCATTAAGCTTATCGGTCTGTAATTATTTATCATTTGGATCACCTTTTTGTATAACAAAATAATGTTTGATTCTGTCCATTGTTTGGGTATGTTGGCAGTGCTTAAAATAAGGTTAAATAAATATGCCAGCGGGGCACCCAGAATTGACCCGCAGCTTTTATAGCTTCATTACATACATAATCTGGGCCAGGGCTTTTCTCGAGTTTCAATGTTGATAGCCTTTAACACTTCTTCTTCGGTGATGCTTTCTATTTCTTCTTTATTATTTGTGTCTTGTTCTGAAAAGTCAGCTTGACTTGGACTTGTATCCGCAGTCTTATCTTCTTTTGCTTTGTATAAATCTCTGTAAAAAGTTGTAGCTATGTCCAGGACTTCTTTGCGGTTGTGGGCAATTTTACTCTGATTTTTATACTCTTAATCCAGGATTTGTGTGTTCGAAGTTCTCTGTATGCTCTTTTTAGCTGCCTGTTTGTAAGAGATGATTTTCTATACTTTTTAGTCTGAAATTTTTGTAGTCAGTTTTTATGTATTTGTTTGATAGCTTGTACAGTGCTCTTAACTCATTTTTCATAGACCGTGATTTAGGTTTTATTTTGCAAATGTTGCCTATGCGTAGGGATTTTGTTCGGTCTGACAGTACTGGGTTGTCACCGAGTTGACGGTTGTTTTCGTTATTTGTTGAAGGCTAGAGTTGATCTTGGTTATCAAGCAGTCATAGTATTGCTGGACTGTATAATTTTCTTTCTGGTTGAACAAATCAGAGACATGTTGGGATAAGTTCGATTTATATTTTTCAATGTTCTCCACATTACATAGAGTAGTTTTGATGTTCATTTTGTTGTAATGATTTCTGCTTCTTTTTGTTTTTTCGATGTTAATTGTCGTTCTGACCATTCTATGGTCGGAAGGGTAATTCACGTTAAGGATCTCTACATTTTGAAACATTTTAGGTTGGTAAGTTAATACAAAGTCTATCTCATTTTTTATTTTGGCGAGTGCCAGGTCAATTTGCGGTTTGGTCTTTTCTTATTGTAAGTGTTCATGATTGATAGCTTGTTCTCAAAAGCAAATTCGACCAGTTTTTCACCTCTTTCATTTCTTATTCCATAACCATGGTTTTTTATTATCATCTTTCTTCTGGCAGTCCTTGACCGATCTTGGCGTTGAAGTCACCCATTATTATAATGTTCTTATATGCTGTTTCTAATGCTGTGTTAAGGGTGTCATAGAAATGCTGTATTTTATTGTCGCTTGCTGTTTCGGTTGGCGCATACACTTGGACAATGGATAGAAAATAACTGTTGAAGTTTAGATTTATCATAGCTACTCGTTCTAATAGACCTATGAAGTTTTCTAGATTTTGTTTTATATGTTTCTTCAGGAGGAGGCCTACTCCGAATAAACCTGGAGTTTCGCCTTTGTAGCATAGTATGTTATCTTGATATTCGTCTATGGAGTCGCCTTGCCTCCTGACTTCGGCTAATCTAATCCTATGATGTCATGTTTTATTGAATCTATTGCTCTTGTCAGCTCTATTAATCTTTCATGGCTTGATAGAGTCCTTGTGTTATAAGTTGCTATGTAGAGTTTATTTTATTTTTTCTGAGTTTGGGTTTGGTGTTTGTATGTATCTGGAAGGTTACGGTCTTTTTCCCCACGGCGACCGTTCTCCGGCTTGGGGAAAGAGATTTCGTTATGTTATTTTTTATTGTTATTGCTTTAGGATTGCTAGTCTTCCGGGCTCTGGTGTGCACTAATTGTTATTGATTATTGGTTTCAGATTGTGAGTTTTTTTTCTGGAGCGACTTAGGAACTTTGTTGCATTAGTTATGTTTATTTTATATGGAATTGTTTGACTCGATTGCACTGTGTTTTGGTGTGTGTGGGTTGGCGTTCTTGAAGGAGAGCGTTTCCGTTTTTCATAACCTGTATCTTGTTTTGTACATTCTCTTTTTATCAGTTTATCATATTTGATAATAGCAATATTTCCTTTCTTAATTTCTTCCTGTTTCTTTATATTTAATTCTCTTCTTTTTTGCAATATGTCCCTGGGATAGTCTTCAATAACAAAGAAATTTTTTGGTAATTTCTTGGCATTTTTAGTACTTCTACTTTTCTCCAAGCTAGGGTTAGTTTCACCAGTATTAGCCTGGACTTTTTATCGTTTTGTAACCCTAGCCGACGAACGTCGCTTATTTCCCATTTGTCGAAATCCTGCAATCCTCCTTCATTTGCCAAAGTATTAAGTGTACTCAGAACCAATTCCATTACTTCTTCTCGGATTCTTGTATATCATGAAGAACTAAATTGTTTTTTCTCACTTCTCTTTCTAAATAATGCACTTTGTTCTTTAATGTTATTATTTCATCTTTTAATTTTTGGTTCTGTTCCACCAGTGGCACTAGTTTCTCTTCTATAGTTATTGACAAGTTAGTATTAAAATTTTCTGTTAGATAGCTAGTATGTGTTTTAAAGTCTTCTCTCAGTTCATCCATTTTTTCGTTTATTTTTAATAAGAATGCAGACATATTTTCTGGTGACATTTTTTTTTTGTTGCAGGTATTTTCAAATTAAATATGGCTTTACAGTAAAAGGTTTTCGACTGGTAACACCGTGGTTGGTAGCACTGTTTGAAATGTCATGCGTTTACCGGATGTGACTCAATGACGCTTTTTTAGGTTATGAGTAGCAATTATGTTTCGTATGATTTTTTATTTAATGTCCACTTTCTGATACATATTGTTTGTGGCGAACAGTTTTTAGGTTTTGGTATTCACTAATGTAGCACTTTTCGTGTCCAACACTTGTTTTTACACTAAATTTTTATTAAAAAACACTTGACGACGCTTAGTGCGTTTATCACTTGTCAGTTGCCGAACCGGAAGTCGAGTGACTATAAAAGGTACACTAATTTATTGCTAAATATTTTACATTAAATTAATTCGGGTCATGCTTACTTAGCAATAATTATCCACTATTGAAACGCTTTGTATGCTTGTACGAACTCGTACAAATTCATTTTTCAATAGAATTATTTTATCCATTCAAAATAATCATAATGGCTTGACGATTGAACGACCCATTTGGTGTTGCGGTTGAGACGTCGGCTGCAACACCAAGGATTACGGGCAGTACAAACATTTGTGTACATAAACATGTCTGTTTGTAATGGTCTGGGTGTTTTCTATGTATATATGTATTTATTTAGAAAAAAATGTATATAAGTATGTTTATCCGTTGTTTAGTACCCATAATGCAGGCATCACACTTAACTTGGGACTAGATGGCGCTGTGTAAATGTAAGTGGATATATTTATTTATTTTGATACTTATTTCTGACCTGAAAATGATATTTTTCGATAAGTAATTAAAACAACTAAACCATACACAATAACACAAACCTTCTTCGAGCAGTCAGCGGCTTCGGTTTGCAGCTCTTTGATCTTGTAATCCAACTCTTTGATTTTGAGCTCAAGTTCCGCGTTGCCCTTAGCCAACTGTTCCTTCTTTTGATGCAACCGCGAGATGTCGCTACTTCTGCTTGCAATCTCTGCTTTCTGCTTTTTTATTTTAGACTGGATCTCTTTTACTGCTTCCTGTTAAAATTTATTTGTTATAAATATATAAGCGTGTTTTTACCAGCAAAAAAAATACAGTTTATTTTATGATTTACCTATTGACTGCAAAAAAATCAGGCGAAATAGATAAACTTTTGCGCCCAAGGGGTAAGAATCATTTTAACATGTTATATATAGCAGACAAAGTGGGCAGTAATAGTTTGAAGGGATGAAGAATTCTTAATAAACTGTTCATTAATTTATGAACAAACAGATAAGAATTTTCATAGCGAAAAAATGGTAAAATTCGGAGATTTTAGATATTTTTTGCGATGAACCTGAACTTTTCGGATATGAATATACATGATCCTAATATTAGAATTGAGATATAAGCGTAGTCCAAGGACATTGGTTTGAATCCAGGAGTACATATCCACTGTGTTTATTATACTAAAATAAAACGGTGCAGGAAACATTTTTAATTTAAAGCCTGATTGTCTGAAATGAAATTGTATCCATGGAATAGAACAATCCTATTTCACATAAATATACGGATACTGCGGTAGAACCTAGTAAAAGGAGATATTCAAAAGCAAATTAAGAACGTATCACTATCAAATCTACCTAGTAAAACTAATACTTCAAAAGCAAATTCTTCTTAGTCGTAAGGACTCTCGGCAGAGTAGTCGTGGTCATTAGGAAAAAAGGTTGAGTGACACGCTTGACAATGTTCCGCTCTCACCGCCGCCTGTCTAGTGTACTGATATAGGGGGCCCCGACTGCTGCCTCGACTTGGATCCAGCCTGGACCTGGACCTGGACCTCGGTCTAGCGCATTGGTGCTCGCGTGCCTTCAATGTTTCCCTGAACCACGAGGCGCTCCACGGAGTTATCGCCGCGCCTCGACAAATCGCAGCTTTCATACTATAGGGGCATCTCAAAAGTTAGCGTGTTTGAGTTTTACTTATAAACAAATCCAATATCAACACATCTACGTGACGCTCTTGATAGTAAGAGTCAGAACGTGCAGTAACGCCGCGAAAACTTAGTTTATGCCTTTTTCATATTTCCGAGTTATGTGTGTCCTTTTAATAATGCTGGGATAAACTTAATATGCGATAAGTAATTCATAACCTACGGACATACTCTTATAATATTCTATTATTTTGCAATTGATGTTTTCATTTATTTATGACTGATTTTGTGAGAACAGAAGCACTCAAGAATCTACAAACGCGTTTTCCCAACAATTGTTTTTCGAATTGTGCCCCTATAATATGAAAGCTGCGAAATGTCCAAAGATGCCAAAAGCAAATATGTCGTCATAAATGTTACCGTGGAGCTGGCGTGTTCCCCCTTGGCCTGCAGTAATGCCTGCCTTAGCCCCTTGGCAGCTTCAGCAGTTTCCCCCAGTCCCCGTTCGCTGGCGCCACAGCACGCGCGAGCTCGTCCACCTCCATCCGCAGCGTCTCGAACTCCTGCTCGCGCTGTTTCCACGACGCGCTGTGCTTCTCCGCGTCAGCTTTCGCCTTTTTCAATGCCGCTTCTGCTTTCTGAACTCCCTGGGACAATTAATTAGTTTATATGACCATTTGACTTGCGAAAGGTGGTGGAGGATAGATGAAAATGGGGTGAAATGGGGAGACCCGTCCAGCAGTGTACTGCAA